>JAOUZG010038877.1:794349-831014 GCA_026289955.1 Argiope argentata | reverse complement strand
AAGTGCACGTAGCACTGTTATCCCCCACTAATTCCATTACCCAAGCAATGCCGGGTACGGGAATGCTAGGAAATTATTTATTACTAGGAAATTATTTATATGGCAAAACAACGTTTGCCGGGTCAGCTAGTATATATATATAATCTTGTTTAAATTTTTAATCGTTAATAAAATACTTTTTATTCATCCACTCAAGTTCAAATAAATTTTTAAAAACTTGAAATGGATGACATTTCATGTTAAGTTTTTAAGTTACAGTTTTTTCAAATATTTATTCATTAATTTTTTATTAATTAATTAAAAGCTAGCATAGGCTTTGGTAGCTTGGTTGTTTGGTAGGGCGTTGGATTTGCATCAGTTAGGTTGCGAGTTCGAGCCCACAAGTCGAAGGCTGAGTGTGTGTATGTGTGTGGAAGCTAAATCTGCCGTGATCACAAAGTCCTCCACGTCGAGAGTAATGCCACTGGGAGTACTGGGTCAAAGGTGATCGTTTCTTTTGTTCCAAATCTAAATTGAGATCTACGGATGAATGGATGAAACGTACGAATAATGTTCGCCCCGTAAAAAAGGTTTGTGACTTGTGTGAGCTATAAGTCAGACTTCTACCTTCGGATATATACCGCTCAGGGGTATATACCGTGAGAAGCTACTGAACCCTTCCTTCCGTTGGAAAGAGGAACACGAGAATATCAATTGTAGTTATTTAATAAAAAGTAACTTAAATAAACATTTTTTTTGTTAACTTCAGTAGGAATTCACTTAAAAATAATTTTTTATATTACTTGTTAAAAAAATTTTTATTTTAAAGAGTTTTTTTAATAAAGGACTTAACTTCTTTATATATTGTAACGCATATATATTATTTCACAACTCTGAGTAAATACTTTACGAAAATATCCAATAGAGTCCACCGTTCCCTTAAGTGGATTCAGAATAAACAATTTGTGACTTTATAAAGGGAAGTATTTTCCCTTCCATATTTGTAAATGAAAAAAATTGCAATAAAATTTCTTTCATTACATGCAGCAATGATGGATGATAATAAAAAACCTTTCGTAACATATGATTGAAGCTGCAATTGCTCAAAAAGTTCACCAACAACTTTAAGCTACAAATTAACTTATCATAAGTGTAAAAATTCTAATCTTCACTTTAATATCAAAACTGATTTTTCTCGCAACCACGCCCGAAAGTTTAAAGGCTTTATAGAAATTAAACATTTTCTAAATGATGCTACTCTGCATTACATAACCACAACCTGACAGATACACGGAATATGAAACAAGTTATCAAAAGAAAAAAAACTCCAACAACTGACCTGCGTCCGACATTCTGTAACACTTAACGAACTGACCGTGAGATCAACTCGGACGATTAAGCGAAAAGCAAGAAATTTGCTTAGTGAAATTTTTATTTACTTTTTACGTCTTTTTTTTTTCTTCTTCCCTTCTTATTATTTTCACGATCTTTTTCAAACACTTTTACTCAATTGGGTTATTCAGCGTTCTCCTCCGGTTCTGATGCGATAGCTGGACTCGAAAACCGGTTCTCTGAGATAGCCAAAAATTAGCAAATCCATGAGAATATGTTGTCAATGATTAAGACCAATTTTCGGCCCTTTCAGAGTGTAGATGAGAGGGAGGGAAGGAGGTGGGGTGGAAGTAAAGAACATGAGAAAAACAAAACAAAACAATCAAATCTCGTAGAAATCGTTTGCGAGATTATCTGGTGGTCGAATCGGACGCATTACAGAGTTTCAGTGGCTTCTCCGATGGAAATCCGATTACAGATTTTCTTTTTTTTCCTGCTGCCTTGTGGACCAGTTGTGCAATGCACGGGAATGTATCAGCGAATGACCAGTGAGGATGTGAAATTGGAAGATCAAGATAGTGGTGGAAATGTATCAGGATAAAGCAGTGAGCTGGAGGACGAAAATTAGACCTCGCCTGTGCTTTCCCAGAGTTTTTCTTTCTCTTTCGATAGTGGACAGCGATACTGAGCCGATGTGGTTTCGAAACTTTCTTTCTGCTCAAATTTTCGCGTGAGAATGTTCTTCTCGAGAATTCTTTTTTTAAATAGTTTTCTGCGTATAACCACAAGAAAAAGTAAGATTTCATTCAAAACATCAGTAAAGAAAATGACTTTGCGTGCGTTTATTTTAATGAATGATAAATCAACGAATTAAGTGTTATTATTAGTAAAGTTTTATGTAATATCCGTTTGAGAAGTTTCAAAATTCATGGCGATGTATTTCCTCTTCCTAATATTTCTTAACCACAAGCGGCTCAAATTTAGAGTTTCAAAGATGAGTCATTAGAAATTACTATTTTGCTTTTATAAAATGTTTATGCTTATTTTTTTTTCACTGCACATAATTCTTGGATATTTAGAATCTGTACAATGTATAGGAATTTTCAGAAAATTTCTTAAAATATTGCTTCTTAAAATAAATATCATACTAATTTAATGTTTATATTTAAAAAACACTTATAATATTAATTAAGTTTCAGCCATAATTGGATAATTTCGTTTTCAACCCTAATTGGAAAATTTCGTTTTAAACTTATGAAACCGAATAAGTTTCCACCAAAATTGGGTAATTTCGTTTTCAATTTATGAGATCAAATAAGCTTCAACCATAATTGGATAATTTCGTTTTAAACTTATGAGACGAAATGAGTTTAAACCCTAATTGGAAAATTTCGTTTTAAATTATA
The DNA here is from genome assembly GCA_026289955.1 of Argiope argentata. Lineage (NCBI taxonomy): Eukaryota > Metazoa > Arthropoda > Arachnida > Araneae > Araneidae > Argiope > Argiope argentata. The sequence continues at coordinate 828,297 of JAOUZG010038877.1, read as the reverse complement.
AAACCAAGTAAGTATCCACCATAATTGGATGATTTCATTTTCAATTTTTGAGACCATATAAGCTTCAACCATAATTGGATAATTTCGTTTTAAACTTATCAGCCCACATAAGTTTCTAAACTCATTGGAAAATTTCGCTTTAAACTCATGAGATCAAACAAGTTTCAATCTTAATAATTGGAGAGTTTCTTTTTTTATTTTAAAATTTTAAGGGACCACAATTTAGTTTGAGTCAACTTACTCCATGAGCTTTCTTACCATTAAATCATCACTGATAAAATAAGGAATGCATAATTTTATAAATAAAAAGATTTATTATAAATAAACAAGATGTTTCGATCCATCCAATTCAAAATTTTAGAATTAATAATATTTTCACTTAAAATTAAACTACTGAATCTTCTTTTTTAGCCTTTACATCCTATTGAACGTTTCTTACATTAGTTACAGAGTAAATTATTAATATTCATATGATGAAAGATAACTGCCGGGTTAATTTAATTTTAGAATACACTGTACATCTTGATTTAGTTTGTTATTTTCAGCTAGTGATACGAAATGACAGACTCAACTGTATTTCTTTTGGGAATTTGACGTCTTTTAAATTCATTCTAAATAATTTTTTATCGGTCCCACCATAACTGAATGATATGCTGATTATTATAAGCAATTTTAATTTTGAAAAAGCAGATACATACACACTCTGTAGTCTATTTTACAAACATATATCAATTGAAATTTTTCGTTCTAGTATTTGTGCAAAAAATTTCAAAGACGAATAATTAATATTGGTATTTTCAAATTTTTCTTATTTGAATCAACCATAATTCTTACTCTAAATCTATCGCGTTTTTAAATCCCTGTTGATATACTTTAGGTCGTTAAAGTTTCTACTTATGAATATGAATATTTATAATTTACGTAATAATATTTATATAATAGGGTAGAATAATTTTACTATACATATTTTATAATATTTATAACATAATTATAACGTAATACTATATATATACGTTATGAATATTTATTACAAAGATATCCACGAATCTTCGTTAAGACAATTTAAATATATATTAGAAAAGCTGGATTTTTATGCAGTTATTAGAGTTTGATGTCTTAATATATTATGATTATTTTGTGCGTTTTGTCTCGCATGTGGTTAAAAAAATATTATTTAGTAAAAAACGACAGATGAAGAAAAGATACCGAATATTTTATATTATATACGACATAAATATTTATACTAAAAAATTATATGAAAGAAAGTATTTCTGATTTACTTGAATCTAGAATTCATAAGAATAGAATTAAAAGGAACTATTGAAGGTGGTGTCCTAGCGCTATTGAAGCCGGCACAGAGGTAGCACAATTTCCCCATGATCTGGGCTTCCCGGGTTCGAGTCCCATTTCGGGCATGGTTTATTATCTGTGAGGTTTATGAATATTCCCCTCCCCCTGCAAAAATGGGCTGTGCAACTGAATGTGACGCATGAAGTAGCAAAGATGTACTCGTGGCTCTAGTTGGCACTTCTTAAAACCAGAGACGCTCCTTCGGCTTAAAAATCGCTGACTATGTCAGCGAGCTTGATCATTCCAAGTGTCATTAGTAACAACAAGAAGAAGAACTATTGAATTCCTGCATCGAAATTTGAAAAACTTCTTACCGCGATTCAATCTGAATACTCTAATTGGATTTTAAAATCAAAAGTTCATTTCCCTAAGAAACCAATAGAAACACAGAGGCTTTTAGTTATGATATATTTGTCTTATAAACATGTTTAACTCCCTTTGTAGAGTAGAAACTTTTCTGCACGTGACTTATTCAAATATTAAAAGTTCTATAAAAACAATTTGATAAAAAAAATTGCTCTCGATCTGCATCATTAATGATTGTACGCTGTGTTCGAAACCATTTGTTGATATTCTACGCTACTTATCCACCGTAGACGAAAACCATTTTATGAGAAGTTCCGCTGTTCAAGGAATGCTGTAATCACTAAAATAATCAACTGGATTTCATACGAGGAATACTACACGCAGTATTATTTCATACGAGAAATAATACTACACACTATGTGTTATAAAAATCGAAAACTAAATAAAGATCTTGTTATTTTGGAGGACTGCATAGCCTCAATTTATTTTTTATTTTTTATTTTTTTTTTTTTTTTTTTTTGTACTTTCAGAGAAGCTTCATTTTGTATTTTTTCTGAATTTGTACAGGACATAAATTGGAACTTATTCAAATTCAAAGAATCAAATATCATTTAAATTAAGGGACATTTTTCTATTAACTTTTTTTAATTATTTACCTCGCCTCAGTTTAAACAATGATTTATAATTTAAGAAAAATTCTCCATTTTATAATTTAAACATGTAATATAAAAAAAAATTAAAAGTCAATTCCTAATTGGTCACCAAAGAAAAACTTTATTTAGTTATTTTTTATTAAATAATTACAATTAATATAAAAAATTATTGATTTTTGCAAGAATTGAACCCACAATCTTCACATCCACGTGAAAAATACTGAAATCTTCGCATTTTAACAATTGAGCTACAGCCTTTAGATTTCAATTTTCATTACAATTCTGTCAAAACTCTATTTAAAGGACTGAAAATTAATTACAATTGATTAATGAATTGATTTTTGAAAAACAGTATTAACATTGAATATCCTCCACTACAAGTGAAAAAAAAATGTAAAAATACTTGCGTGGATGAATAAAAAGTATTTTACTAATAATTTTAACAAGATATATATAGGTAATTGTGAACTAATAATAGGAATTGAAATTAATTAGGAAGTATCTAGATTGTTTTAATGCGGAAAACGTCTAAATAAAATTATTTTTTAGCTTTAATTTTGAATATTTTTTTACTCGATATTTAATTTTGAATATTTTTTACTCGATATACTGCCAACAACGCTTTAGAAGGTGATCCGCAAGTTAATGTTATTGTACAGTTTTATTTTATCATACTTTGCCTCTTAAAAGCTGCTTTTATAGTCATCAAATTAAAATTAATATTTTTTTTTTCTAATTGGGGAGGGAAAAATGTGGCCCTTCAGATTTACAAGGTCTAATAGCTCTTAGAGAGTTTAATCCGTTTCTGACTTTGGGTTCTTTAATAGCTTGAAGATGTGAAACTTAGTTTGCGTCTTGAAGGGGGGGGGGTCAAAGCTTGGAGGCCTACTAGCTAAATCGGGAGACTGGCCTACACTAGAGCAAGCCAACCGCAACAGCAGTCTAAGACGCTGTTGTTATCCCTTTGGAGACGGGAATCGGGAGGGTTGAATCCTTGCCCGTTGCATAATGATGGCATGTTGGCGACATCTCAAGAATGCCAAGGTGCCTCCGCGCCACACTCTCATTAGGAGTCCCTTAATAGAACAATTAGAGGTTGCCGCACAGTGATTATTATCAGATTTTGTCAAACTTCAAAACATAATTTATCGAGAGTTTTCCTCCTACTCGGCATTGGTATAGATTTTTAGCGCCGTCGCGTGGCCTTCACGTGAATCACGTTAATCTTTCCTCACGCGAGGTGTTCGTGAGGCTGTCTCCTTCAAGTGCGGGGAGGGGAGGGGATCGTTTGCCACCGATTTCCGCCGGATGTGGATGACTCAAGACATTTTTCTTCTTTCGTGTTTGCCCCTTCTGGAGATATCGTTTTTATTATTATTTTGTCCGGCCGCTATTAAGAGAATTGAGCCTTTGAGAAAGTAGGAAAGTCATCTCTCTCTCCCCAACGTTTTTCTTTTCTTATTTATTTACCTGTTATGGCAATTTGGAAGGAGGAGAGAGGGAGCTGATGGGGTGGGGGAGGGATCTTCTCATGAACAGAGGAGTCACGTCGTGTAATGAACCGTGAAATCAAATCACGAAGCTGAGGCGACATTTTTGAAGGAATGTTTTATTTATTCCTTTTCTTTTTCTTTTCTTTTTCTCTCTCTCCCTAAGTGGATGTGTCCGTTTCCCATTTGGTCAGACGAAAGTTTTATCAGAAGATTTATCAATGGATCTACAACTACGTTTGCTGCATTTGCAAAGTCGGTTATAGATCCTTGGACCCCAGATAATGTAATACAATCAAGCGTCGGCATATGTTTTTTTGCAGGCAGAAATAAAAAGCCGGTAAATTTTCAACTTTATTACACTATTCTGAAAAATAAATTCATATTTGATCTATTTCATTTTTAATCCCGCTGGAAAAACAGAGAGTATATGAAGGCAATAAAAAATTAATTATTGGATTACTGGAATAAGACATTTTCCAGCCGGCGCCCGGACACAGAGGTAGCCAGTCATCACCGTGATCTGGGCTGTAAAAAAGATCTATGCAAGTGAATGTGAGTAGCAAAAGTCGTACTCTTGGCTCTAGTTGGCGCTGCTAGAAACAAGAGACGCTGATTAGGCTTAAATCGCTGACTACTCAGGTAGCTTATTTCATGGCAAGGGCCATAAGAAACAGCAGCAACAAGACCTTTTCCAAAATTTCATAATAAGGTAGACCATGTTAAATGGAGATCTTTGGATTGGAGTATATTCCCCTCCCACACACACACAATCAATTTTGACTTTGAAAAAAATACTGTAAATTTTCCAAAAGTTTATTACTCTAACCTGAAAAAAAAGCGCACAATTACTCGATTCCATTTTCAATTCCATCTTAAAAATAGAGAATATATAAAAACTAAAGGAAACGAAGCATTTGATTACCGAAATAACACTCTGTTTTAAAATTTCACAAAACCTTTCTATGTTCTAATAAGTTGGACCAAGTTAAATGGCTGTCTTTGGATTAGTAGTCGCTTTTCTCTTTGTCCTACTTATCGATTTTGTCTTTGAAAAAAAAATAAGACGAAAGATTATCTCCGGAGTAATCCAATATCATCTTTGCCATTATTAGTTACTCTTACACTGCTTATAATGTGCATCGGATTGATATAATGGCAAGAATTTCAGTGGAATTAGGACTCAAATCAAATGAGAACCATTAATTATTGATAAGTTTCTCATTAAAATTATGTCTTTTGGGGCTTTCGCTCTTCTTAGTGGTCTTAGTAGTTTCTTAGTAGTTCTTACTTTAGTAGCTTATCAGATATTAAATAAATCATTGCTTTTAACTTTTGTTAGCTCCCTATTATATTGAATTCCAAACACTCTCAAGTTTAATCAGGGAACAGAATCAGACAGATTTTTAAAAAATAAATCAGAGAGGTCAGATTTTTTAAAGTTCTTGTTCTATTAAAAATCAAGCCATTGAAGTGTCTATTAGGATTAAGAATACCGTTTTTGTTCTATAACTCATGTTATTCATATATATTTTTTATCTCTTAGTATATGCTAGTGTTTTACATATGTTTTACATGCCCTAAATGCCATAAAAATATATTGTAGAAATAAAGTTCAAGAATAAAAATTATTGTCCACATTAAAAAATAAATTTTACATCTACCTTGAATACAGATTAGATATCTAAGTTGATCTGAAAATCCTTTGAGTTGTAGAATATCAATGCAATCATTTTAATTAAACGCAAAATTAAAGTGATTTTTCAATTCTTATTATTAGTTCACACTTTCCCTATATTATATATATATATATATATATATATATTTATATTTTTCAATCGTTAATAAAATACTTTTTATTCATCAACTCAAGTTCAAACACATTTTTTTAAACTGGTAGTGGATGACACTCGATATTAATACAGTTTTTTTCAAATATAAATTCATTAATCCAATTTAAGTATTTTTATTACTATTAATTTTTAATTATGCTTTAAATTTATTTAATTATTTCTCTTTTTATTAATTTTTAATTAATTTTTTATTTAATTAATTTTCTGTTTTTATTAACTTTTATTACAAACTCCTATTACTTTAAGTAGAGTTTTAGGAATTTGTGATGAAAATAAAAATCAACAGGCAGTTACTCAATGGGTAAAATGCAAGGATTTCATTATTTTGCACGGGAAGGTGAAGAATGCGAGCTCAATCCATTCTAAAATCAATAATTTTTTGAAAATTTCTGCTTTAAGTATACGTTTTATCCAAATGATTTTCAGGAGTGAATTAGCAGTTGGGAATAAGCGTTTAGAATAAATGATTTTTATTAAAAATTCAATTTGAAGAAATTTTAAGCTTTAGGTCCAATTCTGATTTCTCTCCATAAAAATTTTGTCATTAATTGTTGGCTACTTCTCCTACCTAACCTTAAGATAGAGCTACGTGTCGAGAAGGAAAATCGAGAAAGAGAAAGGAAAATTGAAAGGAAATTCGCTTTCTATTTTGCCACTTAATATTGGGATTCTGCCATATATATATATACATTTTTATATTAATTGTAATTATTTTATAAAATGTAAACAAAACAAAAAATTTCTTGGTTGATCTAAGCAGGAATTGACTTAATTTTTTTCTTACATATTACAAGCATTTGTTAAACACATTTGAGTTTTTGTTGAAAATAATTACACTAATTTTGGAAGTTGGCTAAAATTTGATTTTGAAAATCTATGAAAAAAGTCTGCTTTCATCTCTTCATCTTCTTCAGAAACTCTGTATTCTTGCAATTGACCTTCCATGGGCCGAATTTTTGTCTTAACTCCAAAAAAAAAATCAGAAATTATAGAATTACAGAATTGTTTTTGTGTTTAAACAGTTCTATTGTGTTATAATCATTATGTGACTTTCAAGTCACACCGGCCTATAAAATTTGCATTTCTGTGTATGATAGCTCAAATGTGAATGTCCATAAAACAATTTGCATTTGGTGTAAGATATAAATGTACATGCATCCATGAACATAGTTTGGTAATCACTGACAAAAGCACAAATCATTGGATCAAATGGTTTCGCGTAGTTTTACTGCCAACAGTTAACACAGCAATTATTTTGCTATTTCGGGTTGATGAACCTAACAATGGTCATGAATACTTGTATTGGTTGAGTTTGTAACGTCATAGAGTGAAGGGTGTCACAGGAGAGAGCATCACCCTCTTTTCGCCAAGGATATTTAGCGCCAAATATAGCAACCCGATGTTGTCGTTGGAGGATATCTTCCTCCTGGAGATAAGATGCAAGAGCGCGGGGAGTTGGCGATTTTGAAAAGTTCGCCAAGGGAGTGATGTTCTCCACGGATCAGCCCAGTTAAGATTAATGAGCCATCTCATGAAAAAAGCTAAAATTATTTTGTAAAATGCCGATAAATTAAAATGTGACCTGAAAGTTACACGGGGCCATAGAGGGTTAAGAAAATTGATGACCTCATACGGGGTCGTTTACTCCTGCACAACCGGCGAAGTAAATTCTCATTTTATCAAGAACTAGTCACCAAGAATTTTGGTTCTGCTTATTTTCAACGGATTCTTTTACGCATTACTTAAGAATTAAGATTCTCCTCATGAAAGTATTTTTAAACAGCAAACTGCGCCAGAAATTCAAGCAGTGTTGGCTAATAAACTTACCTCCGTTCTGTTTATTATGTATATGAGCAATCTTAATAGATCCAAGTCCGAGAACCTCAGAGCGCTTAGAAACGTATTTATCTGCTTCATCTGCCTTTTAAATTTCGCGCTATGGTAACTTCACTTTCTTATTTATCATGCAAATTACACGTATATGAAATCAATTCGATCTTCTTTGGCTTTCAACAATGGAAAAATATAATGCGATTAAACAAACTGCGAAGAAACAATGAAAATGCATTTAATTTCAGAGCAACAATGTAATCTATTGTTCAAAATCAGACAGAAAAAATTTAATTGCCGGAATTTCGAAAAAATTTACACCACTATTAAACTTGTATCAAAAAGAATTTTGAATTTTAAAATGTACAAATATAGTTTTTGTGCCGCAATATTTTCACGAAAAAACACTAAATAAATTTTTAACTAACTAATTAAAATTTCGAAAAAAATCGTTTCTAAATACACATTTTGACTGAATTTATCTATGTGTTAAAATATTTATTAATTAAAAAAACAAGTTTATTATGTTTAGATATATGAATTAAAATGTGTCATTCATTCTAACTTTTCAAGAAAATGCCTATTTGTCCCTTTTTTATCTTTAAAATAACAGTTTTATCTCAAAAACTTTATCCTTAATAATGGCTGCACTAATTGTAGATCTTAATCTCAAAAACATAATTTTTTTTTACCCCATGAGTGTGTTCTGCTTCAAAATCTAGGAAAGAAAATCCAGGAAATAAATTTAAAAGAATTTTCAGGCAAACATTTGACACAGAATTGTACTTTCAATTCTAAAATAACATACCAAACTTCACTTATCTATGAATTCGTATTTATATGCAGGAAATGAATTGATTCAGAAACTCTAAGCCTTTCGAATGTTTTAATTGTTGTTGTTTTCGTGTTCCGCTTTACAACGAAGGGAGGAGTGTGGTAGCTTCTGAGGGTATGGACCCCTGAGCACCCGAGGGCAGAAGTCTGACTTTAGCTCACACACGCCAGAAACCCTTTTTAAGGGGCGGTCTTCATTCATGCATTTCAATCATTCGTCCACAGATCGTAATTTAGATCTGGAACAGAGAACGATCCCTCTGAACCACTACCCTAGTCGAACATGGAGGATTTTGTGATCACGACAGATTCAACATGCGCCAGCCACCAAATACACGAAGAATCTTCAGATGACGAGTTCGAACTCGCATCCCATAGGATGCGAATCTAACGTCCTACCAACCAGGCTATCCTGGCCTATTTGATACATGTAATTTCATACAAATCTGCATTATCCTTTTATAGTTATCGAGCTCTTTTGCGCGCTGCAAAAAAAAGAGATAAATCTTTTCTGTATGGATTTCATTCAAACTTTAGTAGGAATCTTCATTTTTAAATAAAGATAATATAAAGAGTTTTAACCATCAACAGTAAAATGAATTATCACATTCATAGACAACAAATTCATTTTTCGATTCCAAACCTGAAGATTCGCCACGAACTTTTCATGACGACTATAATACTTTCTTTATATATATTTTTTATATAACAAAAAGTAAAAACTGAAATCATGAAAAGAAACCAAGAACGTCAGTCAGAAATCTTCATTAAGAATTTTATTTCGTGTAATTTTGAACTACAGCGAAGTTCTCTTGAACCGGTACAATATGTTGTTGCTGTTGTTTCATATGACACTTGCCATCTACAAGATCGCTGAGGTAGTTAGCAATTTAAGCCTAATAAGCGTCTCTGTTGTTATTGTTACTTATGGCACTTGCCTTGGACAATCCCCCTGCTGATATAGCAGCAGATTTAAGCCGAAGGGAGCGTTTCTTGTTTTTGAAGTAGCGGCAACTAGGGCCAAGAGGGCAACTTTTGCTACTCACTTATCACGTTCACTTGCACAACTCCTTTTTACACGGGGACATTCACACTCCTTACAGATAGAGCTCATAAGAAGAACAACCATGCCCAAACCGTCACGACCCGATTACGGGGAAAATGCGCTACTCCTATGCCATGACGCCAGCCCGGCACATTATAGAAATGCCCGCTTGAAGCAAATTTTAGTTTGCTATTCTATAGGATACCATAATATATGTGCATATCTTATGCACTAAATTCTTTTTTTTTCGGATGTAGTAACTTTATAATTCTGGAGGTAGCTTTTAATTTATCTAGAAGTTGCCGGGTCGTAAAATAGGGTTGAAACACAAAAATATTATTGCGCATTTCTATTAATATCGAAATCAACACATGCGTTCTACACTGGAAAGGGCATAATGATTTCATATGCAGATCAGATCTTGCCAACATGAATCACTTTAAGTGGTGTCCAATGATTTTAGATGCAGAAATGAGCTAGAATCGAGAAATGAATTCAAGCACAAAAGAACTCTTGAACATTTTAATCACCGTGACTTCACAAGAAGGCTCATGAGCATTTTGATCAACACTAAAATGTAATATTGTCACAATGGTAGGGGTGGCATGTTAGGCCCTAATTAAAGATCAGAACTTACTAGTGGTAATTAGTTCTTCTGTTGTCCCTTAAAAGCTTTGGCATGCGACCTTGAAATTGAATAGCAATTCTCTTTTGCGCATCTTCGCAGCTGCTGTAGTTATCCAACTTACACCTAGAAATTTTCAGAATGCTCATAATCCCATATTACAGTGCTTATAGACTTTTATTAAAGACCAATAATTGTTCTATCATAACTTACATAACGTCATCCTGCGCCCCCGGTGCCTATAACGCTAAGTTATCTAACCAGTTGGATGAGCACAAGATGGGAGAAAGAGTTGGGGGAAGGAAAAATTTGTTAAAGGAGAGAGAGAGACGATACAACATTCAGGGATTTCCAGAGAGAATGCCATCGGTGTCAAATCTTAGACGAATCTGTTCAATTTTTTCTGAAGTTATAACTGGATAGAGGGGACAAGAATACTGAAACAAATGGTGATTACTTGTTGAACTTACAGGGGAATTAGATTACCAACTGAAAAGGGGAGGAAAATTGACAAATTAAATTGTGAACATATGTATGACAAATAGTCATATCACTATAGAGTCAGAAATGCGTAGCGTCCATCTGGGTCCTGGGGTCTTGATTTCCATCATGAAATTTGCACTTTTGAGGGATTTTTAAGTTATAATTTTGGTTGATTTTCACAAGAGGAATTCCGGTCTCCGCTATTGTAGGTCTTGAAGAAGTCTTGGTATTTATGAATACAGTTTACTATGGAGTCGATTTTGCAGTTTACTATGGAGTAGATTTTAGAAGGGTATTTGATGCAACTCTCCGGTACCATTCTTTTTCGAGACTTGTTTCTGGCTTTCTCATGTGCCATGAGAGAGTGAGTTGGCATTCTGTGGCATAGTGAATTGGAGATCCTATTTCGCCACAGCTACAGTAAGGAGAGTTGACTAGATGGAATCTGTGAAGGTATGTCGGGAATGGGCCGTGTCCAGTGAAGAAAAGGACATTCGCTCTGTCCCAGTTGGCAGCGTAGAGAGAAACTATTGGTATTATGTTATATGTGGAACGGCCTGTTTCGCCTTATTCCCATTCCTTTTCATAATAGAAAAGTTTTTATTTTCTCGATTGAATAGAGAAAGTACAATAATCATCAGAAAATTCTAACTCGAAATTTTGACAAATGTTCGCGTTTAGGGTAGTCTAAAACTGTTTGACTTTTTAGATTATCACGGTCTCCATGTTTTATACAACCATAAGCTCGAAAATCCCGTTTTTTGAAGGTATCCATCTGTGTGTGATAAAGATAACAAAAAAAATGATTCGAGCTAAACGAATGGAATTTAATATAAGAGCTTTACGCAAAATTTGCAACTTTCAATAAAATTTTGAGGAGAATCCGTTCAGAAGTCTGTCTATCCGGATGTTTGAATATAAGTTAACACGATAATTACAAAACAAAGAGAGCTAGATAGATAAAATTTGGAACACAGATTTATGGAGAAGCCACATATTAATCACTTAACTGTTTTATTTACTTTACTATCTAATAAGATGACACCTTTTATTTGGGTATACTTTCTTATTTCGATTCAAATGAAAATCTATTGAATACTTGATTTATCAATGTATTCGAAATAATTTTAAAATTCACTTATAATCGTTATGAACGGTATATTTTTTGCGTACAACTATCAAAATTTGATCCATCGATGCACGTATGGCATACGGGCAAAACAGTTCAGTGGTTAAATCTTGAATCAAGTCATACCAGACTCTCCAATCCATCCCGCAGGCACATGGATTTAATCCATAAAACTGAATGATCAGATCACCGCAACAGCAACAGAAGCGGGAACTGATATTGAGTCCTAAGGGCCATCACCGGCCAAGGCACGATCCTTTCCGTAGGAAGCACGTACCGTCATCGATGGAAGGAACCTAATCCCGCCTATTAGAATACCCTCCAGGGAGGCGAAATCCGATCACGAAATTGGAAGCATCTCATCTTCATTTTGAGGTGCCCCCAGGGGGAATCTTGGATCAAATCCAATTTCGGGCTCACCTCAGTTAGACTGTACTTTCAGAAATATGCAAGAGTGTTATCTCATAAACACAATGCTTTAAAAACATCAAATTTAGTATTATATTTTGTGAAATTTTTTTATTTTAATCAGTCTAGAAAAATGTGTCTAAAATACGAATTCCGGATACTATTAACCCCATTCCAGGGATTAATCGCCAAATAACTCGCCAAAGGTGGCACTATAGATTCATTAAAACTGTTAAATTCACGCCAAAGGTTAACATTTCGTATCTACTATACGCCAATGCTATACAAGGTTTCACAATTTTTGAGGGAGAGTAAGTAGCAAGATCTTTATTAGAAAGTGTTAGTGAAAGTTTTGGGGTGACCACATTTCCTGTTTTTATTTCATTTCATAAGTATTATTCCTTTGCATGATGCTTCAATTTCTAATGTTCTCATTATTCTATTGTCTTACTGTCACATTTTCATCTTAAAATCTAATTGAGCAATCTATTAAGATTTGTGTTGGATAACAAATGCTATATTTTCGTCGTTCAACCTTAGTATTGATAAACAAAAGATCTAAACGAATGAATTCAAATAAAATGTTATTAGTTTTTATCCACCTAAGTCGTTGCAATAACATATTATTTATTTAACTCTCAAACACTCCACCCTACCTCCTTAAAAGGGTGTCCGGCACTATCACGTGATATTGAAGACATTGTTTTGCGATATAATTATGGCAAACAAATGCTTAAAATTTGTCGTTTTAAAAGAAACATTTATTATTTAGCTTTACATTCTGAATGAAAATATATTTATATTTTTATAAATAAGAAATATTCTGACAACATTCCAAAAGACTGCTTTGAAGGAATGAGAAGAATGCAGAAAAGGACGAGTATCATTTTTGCTCAAATTTCACAACATAACAAAAAACTATTATTATTTCTGGAACACACACTCAAAAAATAAAAATAATAAAAATATGGTAATTCCACTACGTTGTAAATGATTCTCTCTCGTCCTTAAATATTCACATTGACTAAAGGCATTGTGATAAAAAAAATGAAGAAAAAGAAACAAATTGATTGATTCTATAAAATCCCCGCTTCGTGAAGTGAATAACTTAAAACGAACCAGCGAGTGTGTCGGGCAGAGTGGCATGCCGGGAAATTTCAGGGCGTTGCCAGTTTTATCTATCGAAAGATCTTGATTAAAGCTAAGGCAAATGATTTTATTATATGGACGGCTCGATATTAACGGGAATCTAGTGAGAGTTTTATGGAGTAAATGCTCTGTTTATACATTGGCTAATTTTCGTCGATAATGAATAATGTTCTCTCCTTCATGCGCAGATCGAAACTAAGTACCGGGAATGAATATAAAGGACTTTAAACATGTTCTTAGAGGGCTGATTGCTATTACTTTTTTTATAGTTTGGCAACAACGAAATTGTCGTTCAATATGGAGGTCGAGCTGAACGAGTTTTTTGAAAGTGTTTAGTGGAGTAATAGGAAGTCATATAAGGCGTGTTTTAACTTTATTGACAGATCAAATTTCTTTCGCAGAATCCTGAAACGTGTTTTGTAATTTAATTTCTATTTAGAATCGCAACGTGTTTAAGCGTGCTGTAAAATGATTGCAATAATCAGTTAATCGACTGGCAATAAAGAGAATAATCAACTATTCTACGCGATAAGAAAAAAAAATGAATTAAAGAAACAAGGATTTTATGTTTAGTGAAAATGAAATTCTCATTTCATCTCTTTAGCCACCGAATATATAATTCTATAATAAATGTTATTTATATACAGCGGATATATAGCAAATTTTCTAAATATATTCACTAATTAAAATATATAGAGATCATAAAAGCAGTATTTTTTTATCACTCGTCTTTATTTAAATGAATTCACTTAAACCCCTTAACTGGTTTATTTTCCTTGCTATCTAATAAGATGACACCTTCTATTTTGGTAATATTTTCTTATTTTGATTCAAATGGAAATCCATGAAATACTTGGCTTATCTACGTATTCGAAGTCATTTTACTATTGAATTATAATTGTTATTTTTTGTTTACAAGTATCAAAATTCGATAAATCAATGCACGTACGGTGTACTGGCAAGCCGGTTAAGGGGTTAAATAAAAAAAAATTCTTCTTTATTGAATAAAATAAACCTGAAAGAAAGTATTTTCCAGGTAAGTAATGAGTGGGTTCTCTCCCAAACTGATGGTCTGATTAAAACGATATTTTATTCCTTTTTTTTCAAGCAATTCATCAAATATATTTTCAGAGTTCGACATACTTTAGTCTGTTCTAGGAAGAAACCCCTTTTAGAATATTTTGTGGTCACAATTTTTGAATCGCAAGAAAGCTTTGATAACGGATCTGGAACTGTAATTATATGTCTGTCTGATCATTCAGATTTCGTCTGTGGAAGATTTGTCTGTCTTGGGAAGGATTTATTATTACCATAAGTTTAAATAAGATATTCACTGGCATTATCGCCCGTTGGGCACCTCGTAATTGATAATATTTTGCTTCCAGCATGGTGGTTGGATCTCGAAATACTGGAGGCCACACAAATTAGTAGGGGCGGACTCTTCTCATCGATGACGGGGCTTACTTCCTACGGGAATAGTTGTACCGTGGTTGGTGACGGCCCTTAGGACTCAACAACAGTTTCCGCTAGTGTTACTGTTGCAGCTGTCTGGTCATTCAGCCTTATGGTTTAAATCCGTTTGGATACGAGGCGTGTCGGAGAGTCTGGAATGACTTACTCACGCACCGGTGTCGAGACGCAAAATCCCGCAGGGCAAAACACCCTCCCGCTAGTATGCCAAAGAAGGCTACCAGCTCAGTTGTCGTCCTCGTCATCTGACCATGGTTCAAAATTACGAGGTCTGTATCTAAATAGCCCTAGTGTTGCTTTACAATGGAACGTTAATATGACTAAACCAAGTCAAACCAAACCATAATCAGATGATGAGAAAAATACTAGGTTCGTTATTCCCGTCTCCATACTTCCGCATTGAATCACATGTGATGAAATTTGATCGTCAATAGGAAATTTAGGAACACATACATAGAAAATCTTTGCTAAATGAAATTTAAAATCTGGAAAACTTTGATTCACGGAATCAAGAGTTTACCATTGCAATACCAAAGCTTCCCTTGTAGAAAGGGAAAATATATATATCAAAATGACGGTATTTCATTAAAATCAAATTATTGAAGTTTTCCGGTTATTGAAATTATCTATAAATTATACTAGCTTTTCTATATAACTGAGGCACGACGAAATAACGAAAATAAAAATGTACTCAAATCTGTTTAATAAAGAATATAGTCTTTCTCAATTTTGAATGCTTTATAAAAGGACGAATTTTCCCCAATTTCCAACAAACATTTTTTTTAACATTTAGAAATCCCCGTGCATCGCAAAGTATCACACGGGGCTTACAGAAGTAGACAACACATTACATAATGACATCACATATAGATCAGCTACTCACTCATCACATTCGCTTGCACAGACTCTTTTTTTAAGGGGGAGGGGGCATTGAAACATATCGCACTTGAACAGATAAAGAACAACTATGTCCGAACCGGACTCGAACCCAGCATGCAAAGCCAAGAAACATTGTTGAATTTTTTTCATATCTGGTCAAAATAAAATTAAATAGAATGCATGTTTTTACCAGATCTTAAAGAAAGTGTATGTAAATTTTATTAAGTCTAGTCTTTATTATTTTACCATATTCCGAAAAATTCAGTAAATTTTTTTAAAGCTTAACAAGCTATATCACCTTTCCAAGTTTTCTAAGCTTTATTGGATAAAGAAAAATCTATTTTTCGAATCTCTAACGATTTTTTCTTAATTATTTTTACGTCTGGTTAAAATTTTAAAGGGAATAAATATATAAAGATAGATAGAAGTGAAAATGAATCTCAAATATTCTCTATAGATTGCGGAAAATGCACTTTTTAAAATCTGTTATTGATTGTGATAAAAATCAAAGTTAATTTTATTTATCAAACACTTCGCATACAATGACGTGTCTGACACGCGCAACTAATTACTGAATTTTTATTTTCAAATCTGCAATTAAGCCACAGAATTATTTAAATATGAAAAAACCAATATGAAACGATTTGGTTTCCCAAACGCTCCATATATTATTAAAAAATCAAATTAACAAATTACCAAAATAGGATGAGTTATCTAATAAGAAAGTTAAATAAATTCGTATGTCAAGTGATTGATTTTTTTTTACTTTATAAAACTTGCGCAACAAACAATACTAACTGAATAACTAAGTATTATTTGTTGCGTAATGAACTATTGAAAATTTTCCAACACTGAGCCAATAAAATGATATAATGATGTTAAAAAATTAACATCAGTTAAAATGAATCTAAATGTCAACATACCAACGCCAAATTTGATTGTTATTCGACGTCCATGAAAACAATGACAAGCGTCATTTCACAATTTTATGGCTCTTCTTACTTTTCAAGAAACGAGCACACAAAGAAAAACATAGATGCTGCAATGGAAGACTCGTTTTTCAATAAAAATTATTTTGAGTTCTAAAACAAGAGAAAACAGGATGTGATGGAAGGGTGTACTTTTCCGAAGCATCAAAATTTCGTTTTATTTAATTATTTAATGTTTGCACTTGAAGAAAAGAGATTGATGATCCATTGTATGGCAATAATAGCACCTCTGTCGGAAAGCGGAGATGAACGACGGGGAAACTAATTCTGGCATTTCGGCACACAAATACAAAGCATTAAAAATCGAAAGTGAAGAGATAAGAATGAATTCGATATATTTTCTCACATCAAGAGGTGATGAAATTTGAATGAACGGAAGACCCAAATTTTTGTTCTCATCGCTTTTCAACTATTCAAACTGAGCTGTTTAACATTGTTTGGGTTTTCAGAGATTTCATTTAACAGAAAATTCTCGGATACATTTGTGTTTTAACAAAGGTATCTGAGAATCTTTATAGTGTATAAGTATACACATTATACCACCGATTGTATAAAATGTAATGAAACATCGTTAAGGATTCTGAAAAACTAAATAATATTTCTGGTTTTGCTCAGGTTAAAAATATTTTCAGTCCTAATTTTAGCATGAATCAAATGCTTAGATTTCATTTTTCATAGTATTTCCATAGTATCATAATTATTTATGAAGTTCTACTTTTGCGTACATAAATTTTAATACTTTGTGTATTTGTATAAATTATTAAATACTTTTAAATAAAATACTGTATGACGTGATTTGCAATCATCAAGCCTAAGATAGTTTTTAAACAGCTCTTTTTAGAATAAGATTTATTTTTGTATATTTCCAACCACAAAACACGTTTACATTTCTAATGAGAAATTCTAAATTCTCGTTCGAAAATTATAATAACCTTTTTTTAAAAAAAACAAAGATCGCAGAGAAATTGCAGAGTATTCTTTAATTTTTTTTCAGTAATCTCCAACAAAAGCCCGCTTCGGTAATTATAAAATTTTTATGAAACGTTTCTAACAAAACTATTATTTTTAACTACATTTCTTTGATTACTAACTAATACTCAACTAATTTATATTATTTTCCTATTGTATTTAGTTGAAACGTCGGTCGAAGTAGTGTAAAAGTATTGAAATCCTTATAGTTCTCTTTTAATTCTTGAATAGAAATTTAAAGTAAAAGATGATTTTTAAAAATATATTTTAGGTATTATCATTGCATATATAGCTATAGTGCTGTAAATGCAGCTCTTGTTATCGGAAAGTGTCAAATAATAAAAATTCCATTCTCAGTCTTTTATACTTTCGAAATTGGAAAATCTTTTTAAAACATTTCTACAACCTTTTTTTTTGGGGGGGGGGCTTTCAATGATAGTTATTATACACGTTCCCTCTAACACAGTGCAAGTTACAGTTACTAAATATTGAAAAATATAAGAAAAAGTCAAAGGTTCGAACAATTCATTACCTGAAAAGAAGCGGTTTTATGACCGGCTTTCTGGCACAGAGGTAGCCAGTCTTCCTCGTGTTCTGGGAGTTCCGGGTTCGAGTCCCGGTTCGGGTATGGTTGTTCTTCTGTGTACTTACTATCTGTAAGATGTGTGACTGCGCCCCCCCCCCTGTAAAATGGGGCTCTGAAAGCGAAAGTGTGATAAGTGTGTAGCTAAGTTGTATTTTTGGTGCTACTTCAAAAAACAAGAGACGCTCCTTTCGGCTTAAATCCGCTGCTGTACCAGCGGGGGGCTTGTCCATAGGCAAATGTCATAAGTAACAACAACAACAGAAGCAGTTTTATATTTGAATTAAAATAGTACTTTTACTGAGACACAAATTACTATCTTTCAAGAGTCAAAATTATTGCTATTAAAAGTTCAATGCGCCAAAATGTTTTGGTTAAGATTCAGTTTAAAAAATTAAACTTTGTATAAGAAATAGTGAAAACTTATATATCGGTGTTAACTTTACTGACATCTAAAATGTGTAATAGAAAAATGAGTTTAAATAATATCACTAGGAAGAAATAAGATAGGCCATTATGCTAACCAGTACACTATGAAGACGAAAAACATTAGTATTATTATGTAAACAAAAAAAAAGGTTTTTTAAAATAATAATATGAACATTTACGAAATGCATAGATATTCGAACCTTTGTTAATGAATTTCAGTTCCAGTCTAATGGTATTAACCCTTTACACTCGAAAAAGTAATTGGATGCATAATTATTCACCTGATACAAAGACTTAATTATTGCTCTTGAAAATAAATAAATATAACTGTTTTGAATTGAATTGCCCTCAAAAAATTAAACTACATCCTCCTATCACTCTGAAGCAATTTTTTACAATCAAAATTTTTTTTAAAAAAATATGAATAAAAAATCAAACGAATGCACTATCTTGAATAATTTCTGTAAGAAGTCTTCCGAATGCCAAGGTCAACAAAGATTTTTTTTTATTTTAGGGATTTTTTTATTAAATAATTACAATTAATATAAATAATTGACCAAAAAGTTATTGATTTTCGCAAGGATTGAATTCACATTCAGCTTCACGTGAAAAATACTGAAAGCCTTGCACTCAATTTTCATTGAAAACTGCTGGAACTCTATTTAAAGTTTTAAAAATGAATTAAATTTAATGAATGGATTAATATTTGAAAAAAAAATTGTATTAACATCGAGTATCATCCCTTACAATTTTTTTAAAGTATTCGAACTTGAGTTTATGAAGAAAAAGTATTTTGTTAAGGATTGAAAATTTGGACAAGTTATATAAATAAATAAAGTGAGAATGTGTGAACTAATAGTTAGAATTGAAAAAAAATAAAAGTAAATCAGAGAAAAAGATATCATACAAATATATTCGCACAAAAAAACAAGCAATACTTTGTATATTTTAATGCGGAAATGTTCAAAAAATTTATTTTCGTGCCTTAAAAAATTGTATTTTTTAATCGAAACTTTAAGGAACTTCTATTGTACCCTAACAGCCATTCGTGATGACCAAGAGAAAGCAAAATGGTTATTGTCATATCGAGAGAGAATTTAACAATAAAATTGTCGAGCAATTCCTTTGGTAAAATTGATGTGTTTGTAAAATAAAGCCGTGGTAATGATTATATAATGGCGAAAAAATCAATAAAAATTACTCACAATAATCGAATTCGAATTATTCCATTCAAAATTAGAAAAAAAAAGTAGCAAAACGCCTCTGACTTAAAAGACATGAAACATTACATAACTCACCAGGTTTATAACTAATTTTTTTTTAAAAAAAGTATTACAAAATCTTTAATTTTGCCTTACTTGCAATTAATAGTATCAGAAAATCAAATTTGTGTTATACACGCTCTATTTCCAACCGATTAAAACAAAAATTTGACACAAAAGTAAATGCAGAATTTGATATATTTAAATCACTGCATTTTTGTGTTACCGCGATTGCATGCGACTGTTGTTGTTGTTACTGATGGCATTTGCCATGGACAAGTTCTCTGAAGCAGTAGGCGAATTTAAGCCGAGGGTGCGTCTCTTATTATAGTAGTGCCAACTGGGACCAAGAGTATGTCTTAGCTACTCACACATCCCATTTGCTTGCACAGCCCCTTTTTACAGGGACGCACATTCACACACCTCACAGATAGTACACAGAAGAACAACCATGCCCGAACGGGGAGGCCCAGATCAAGAGGAATACGCTACCTCTGTGCCAAGACGCCGGCACCTGTAAAACCTACATTTTAGTGCGTCAGGGTGTTCTAAAACATGCTAAATCAGAAACAGCTGTATTTTTTACTCTAAGTTTGTTTTCTTTTCACATACAGGCCGCCTTAAGTTCTATAAGACATTTTAGGCAATATAAGATTCTTCTCTTCTTAATTTAATTCATGTATTCATGCATTTTAATTTTATTTCCAACTGACTGTTTTTAAATAATACATATTGTGATAAACCCAAGCATCAAAATATTTAATCCTGAGAACCTTTTCGAGGATAAAAAAATATTTTAATTTATTTAATTCTTATCAAAAATGTGAAAAAAAATTAAAAAAAAATATTAATTCTTATAAAAAATGTTTAAAAATAGTTAATTCTTATAAATAAATGAAAAATTTTTAAAATTCTTATAAAGAAATGTAAAAATAAATAAATTCTTGTAAAGAGACGTAAAAAAAGGTTTAACTCTATTTTTACTGTTGTTACTTATGGTACTTGTTATGGACAAGCCCCGCTGATGCATCAGCTAATTTTTAAACCAAAGGTATGCGTCCCTTGTTTCAAGTAGCGCCAACTAGGGCCAAGAGTACGCCTTTAGCTACACACTTATCACATTCGCTTGCACAGCCCCGCTTTAAAGGGGGGGCACAGTCATGCATCTCACAGATAGCACACAGAAGAACAACCATGCCCAAATCGGGACTCGAACCCGGGACTTTTAGAACACGAGGAAGACGCGCTACCTCTGTGCCAGAAAGCGGGACGTTTAATTCTTGTATATGTTTTAAAAAAAATTTAATTCTTGTAAGAGAAATGTAAAAAAAAAGTTTAATTCTTCTAAAGAAATGTTAAAAAAATGTCTACTTCTTGTTAAAAAATTATTTAAAAAAATGTTTAATTGTTGTAAAGAATACTACTGAAGTAAGGAATATTTAAATAAAAAATTTACTAGGTTATTGACTTGAGTAGCAGAACCAAAGGGGGTGGGAAAGAAAAAAGAAAGAAGAAAAAAAAACATTAGTCTGCGAGGGACTTTGAAAACAAAGGGAAAAAAGATTCTGACATCTATTCTCTAAAACTGAAACAATAATTAAACTCGCAAAAAAAATGCTCTAAGTATAATGCTCTAAAGAAGAAATAATACTTAATATGAAGGGGGGAAAATCAAAAATAATACTTAAAAATATACTTGATTTTAATTCGAATATTTTCAAGTAAATGGCTATGATAGATAAAATGAGAGCCCAAAATTAGATAACCTTGAGACTATAATAATAAAAAAAAAGAATCTCAGAATGATTAGATAATCTGAAGTTCTGGGCCTCCCAGTCAGTTACCTAATTTACCTATTTCATATCCCGGCTTTGTTTATCAAAAAATATACAGAAAGTATGTCATCTAAAAAATGTCATCATGTTAAAAAAGTATTCCATCAAGGATAACGATGAAATAATAAATATATTTTTTAACAAAGTTAGTTCGTATTTCTTGTTCTAGACCGGTAAGTACCCGCTCCTTTGCTATAAATATAGAAGTAAGAAAGAGAGGAGGGGGGGGGAGGAGAATTTGATAAAGATATTCTCACAAAAAAGGAATTCATTAACAAGAAATCAAATGTCGCCTTCCGATGCTTACACTCGAAACAACGTCGTGAGAATATTTGCAAATTAGCTTGAGATAAGATTAAAGCGAAAGTTAATTATTTATCTCAGGAACATCCGAAGACTAAAAATCTCAGCTCTCCGAATGCTCGGGGCGCCATCTTCCGGTGACATTTTAAACGTGACTCGAATGGCAATAAGAACATCGTGTAGGTATTAATGACAAAGTGTGAGAAAAGAAAACCAACAAATACACGACAAGGATATTGATTAATCTGTTGACTTTGAAAAAGAAATGTTAAGTAACAAAATAAAGGAAAATAAGTTAATATTTTACTTTCTCTTCGATTAATGATTCTAACGTACGTTCTCGTTTCTGAAACACTGTAGTTAAATGATATTAAATATCTTTTCTTGTAATTAATTTCAATCTTGGTTTTATTAATGAGGATTTGAATTAAAGCTGTACTATTAAGTAATGAATTTACATAGATGATCAGGTAACCATGATTAAGTTTAGTTACTTTCTAAGAAATAAAAGATTATTAACGTCTGCGTTATGGCATATTGTCCGATTACGGATCCGACGATTGTACGAAGGAAAGTAATTAGTTATTACGTGTCCATTTTGTAATTATCGAATTCACTAGAATGTCACAAACAGAGAAACTTTTCTGGTAACGGAATTCCGTTTAAAATTTGATGGAAATGGGCAAATTGAATCGTAAATCCATGTAGAAAGTTATCATCCATCTAATTCAAAGAAATTTTGAATTATTGTGTTCAAACATACAAAAAAAATACCGAAAATGAGCTTTTAGAAATCAGGAAGATCTAAAAAGTGGAAATTAGTTAATATCTCTTGTTCGAATTTTTTTGACGATTTCAATACTTCTCTATCTTTCGGATAGATAAAAAAAACCCGCAAATGAATTTTTTTTAGTTTGATTAATATTCCGTTTCAAAGTAATTCGACTTATTGTGAAAAGATGGCATGAGGATGCATAAACCAACAGCATCAGGCCATTAGACAGCTTATGATAGCATATTTCGCATTTAGCAGCATATGAATCATGATTCAGCCTTACATTCTATCTGCTCTTTTTGGAGAAACTAGACACGACCCAAACATAATTTGAGCAGCAAATGGTTTAATAATATGCACAGTTTTTCATCATTGTGTCTATATAAAGTCACACCTTTAATTCGCTAATATCCGCAAAAGTCACTCATTAATTGATCATTTTTAAAAATAAATTCGAACTTTTACTCTGAAACATTTAAAACTGATAACATTTTAAGGTACTTACATATTATAAAGTCGATCTTTATCGCCATATTTGTAGGCGTCGCCAATGAATTGCTAAACCAGCATTATTTAAAAAACTGTTCAGACCTTAACTGCCGTCAGCCATTTTGTTTGTTTCGCTGGCGTCGCCAATGAATTGCTAAACCACTATTATTTAAACAATTGTTCAAACCTGAGTTGTCATCAGCCATTTTGTTGGTTTCGTTGGCGTCTAAGGTTTATTGCCAAATTCGAATCTATCGCCATTGAGTTACTAAACCGTTGACGTCGACAGTCTAATTCGTAAGTAATCAATTTAAGGCTGCTTCAACTATTTTTATATTATAATTAAAAATTGACTACTTGTAATTATAGCAAAGGTAACATGAAAGTAAAAAATATTTAATATTAGTGCTAACCATCGTTTATATAAATGTAGTTAAAATAAGGAAAATAATTGATGTAAAACATATTTAAAAATATTTTTTTCTTTTTTAATTTCTTAAATTGAGAAGGAAGATTACGAAGAGAGAAATTTATTGTAATTGTGAAGATTTTTTTAAAATTTTCAATGAAGTTAAAATGTTTTTTATGTAATATGTCCCGAGCTATTGAGGAAAAACGTGATTTTCAATGAAACTCTAATTAAATTTTAAAAATCCTTTACTAGATTATATTCTTAATTCTATGAGCAACTACATGCCGTATTTGGTGGATAAAGATCCAATGACCTACTTCGTAAAGCGTCTTTGGTACATCATACAGGTACATTTGGCTTACATCATACAGGTCTTTTTTCCCCCATATTATCTTTTAATATGATAGCTTCCAAATAGTACAATGTTTAAAAAACTTCCAGGGATAAAAAAAATAAAGTCACATTTTTATTATCCTATGTAAAATTTGTGAAAATAGTACTTTCTGACTTTCTTGCTATATAAAATTCTTCAAAAGAGCGAATATAAATAACCGTTTCGTTCACTGTTTGCATAAATCAAAATTTTTTTTTGTTTAAATAACATTTATAATAAAATAGCTTATACAATTTGGTTAAAATTTAGCCCTTTCACTTCGCCAACGATGCCACATCGTCAACTGAGTTGGCTGACTAAATAAACGATATTGTAAAATGATTGTTTTTAACTATCTCACATTTTTTAAAACTTTTGTCGCTTCGAATTGCTAGCATCCTTGACAAAATGAAGGGGTACCTTCAATCAGATTTCAACAAGTCATGTTTTGTAATAATCGATAAAAATTAGCACAACCAGGAAGGGAAAAGAAATTCGACAAATCTTAATCCTTTAACAGCCCTACCGCATTTCATATGTTTATCAAATAATCGCTTCTTAAAATTATAAAATAAAGTTAAATTACTTAGTGACATTTGAAATATATTTTAAAATTACATTTAATTTACAAAAAGCCTTGAATATTCTATATATACTTAATGAATCTGAGTGACGATATATTTCCCAAAGGTAAACTGTTTCCCTATGACTAAGTATCCATAACTACATACAACTTACTAAATAGAAATAAAAATGGTTAACGAGTCAAAGGCATCTAATTAAGCAAGAACAACAAGGAAATTCTAATAATCTAATTTGCGCCCATACAAATCTTTTCGTTACAAAATAAATCAGATTTCTTATCCCCAATAAAATATAACTCACTTTTATGGAGAATAAAGATATGATTCAAAATTAAAGCAATACAAAAATTACTTTGTATGTAGAAAAGAGTTAATTTAATTTTTGATACAACACACTAAGTCTACATCCTATAACATTTGTAAATGTAAATACAAAACCAAATGGAAACTGCAGCTCAATCTAATCCAATGAATGTCAATTTACAGGGAGTCACCATATCGTGATAAATATAACTCCAAATTCACCTTAGCGTTTAGTTTAGTTATATTATCGTACCGTTGTAAAGTAGCACTAAGCCTAATTTTGGACAGATCCCGTAATTTTGAACCATGTTCAGATGACGATGACGACATTTCAGCTGGCAGCCTTTTTCTTTTCACTGCACTACACCAGCGAGAGGACGTTTTGCCGTGACGGATTTAACCCCTTAACCGGTTTGTCCGTACTCCGTAAGTGCATCGATTTATTGAATTTTGATAGTTGTAAACAAAAAATAAACCATTCATAACAATTATAATTCAATAGTAAAATGACTTCGAATGCGTAGATAAGCCAAGTAGTCCATGAATTTACAACTCGAATTAAAATAAGAAAATGTTCCCTAATTAGAAAGTGTCATCTTATTAGATAGTTAGGAAAATAAACCAGTTAAGGGGTTAATGTGAAACAGGTTCTCTTACTCGACGGTTCTTCGGTGGAATCGGGTCTCGAACCCGAAACCCTACAGCTCACGAACCGAGACCTTACCATCAGGCCACCGGGGTCCCAAATTTAGAGTCTAATAACATTTACAGATTTAATCTAAAATCTAATAACAATTGCATATTTAGCGCCAGAAAACTGAGTATTTGACCAAATAATTTCAAAAGCAAAAGATAAGTTAATGTAATGGCATTGACTCTCATGACATCACCGATGTATGACAAATAACCTAGCGTATAACAGCAAATGCAGATTTAACCCAACAGCTAACTGTTTCATACACTAGTGTCGAATCACAAGAAACCACCGTCGTAAGATAAACGTAATTGCATATTTAACCTAACATTAACTAAACCTTTCCATCAGCAAAATGTAAGAAGATTTCAAATGTAAGAAGGCATGGAAAATTTGATTATTACGTGACTGCCTCCCTTATATCTATTACAAGTTTTATTCAAAAATGAGAATTATAATAAGAAACCAGGAAATATCTTTTATCAGTCCAATATGATTGCAGTGATAAAAGTCCTAACGCCGTCATTTTTACTTCCTTTTTAGATTATTAGTTCATTTATAATACGAACCCATTCTCTCTCACACAAATCGCATTTCCATGCCATAAAATAAACCCAAACCAAGGCTTTCCGTTATAAAAGGCGAAACCCACGAATATATTCTAAACCCACGCAAACTACAACAGAACGGTAAAACTCGAAAAGACTGCGGCTTACGCAGTACAGCAAAAACTATTAAAAGTACTAAAATTACAACAAAAAAACTCTTACCCTTCACTCCCCCATAGCTGCTGATGATTAAAATATCTTCTGTTTGTTTCCATATTTTGAGACAACTTTGTTTTCGGCGATTCTATCTCATTAAGGGATGAGACTCGCAAGGATGAGCACATTCCCGGAATTCTTTGCCATTCTTTGACCTTCATTTTTCTACAAGTAGATACTTTTTTTGTTCAACTTTTTTTCACGTGTATGCGAATATCGTGTCGTCTTTGATCGCATTATTTTAATTCAGTCTGCGAGTAATCCGAGTTTATTTTACAGCAAATGTAAACATAACCTCCTTTCAGCTTTCCTCTCACCTCTATTTTCGCGAATAAACCCATCCTAACGCATGCGCAAAAGACTGATTTATTTTAAATATTAAGTCAGGTGAAATAGGAGCAAATTGAAGGCTAGGATATTAAAACCATATTTATTCTAAAAGTAACGGACACAGGGAATATTTTGACTCTGAACTCTACTTCCGTTTTCGATTAGATTAGTTTTGGGCAACAAAAGACATAGAATTTCCTTAGACTATTTACACAATGGTGATAGAAATCGATCAGGCTATTTATTTACAGATGAAGTAGACTTAAATTGATCAAATAATTCGTTCATCAAAAAGATGAAAACATCGGAACTTACAAAATGTTATCCTTAAAAAATATAACTCGATTAATTTCCAAACCAGATCGATTAGAATCCAAACCGGATTTCCAGATCATAAACTGGGATAAGATCGAACGCAAACTATAAATGAAAATGAATGGAAAATGTAAAACTTATTTAGAAGTGGCAACAATGATCCATCTAGAGGCATTTTAAAACTATTGCAGTTTAAAATGCACATATCCTCGCCACCGTTCGATTTTGTAAAATATATGAATGGTAAGCCTGGCTAAGGAAGACGTTCGTAGGTGATGCATATATGACACACCCGTCGCGAAAGGATTCAAGTTTTTCGTGTTTTTAACCCATTGACTGCCAGCTACGAGATATCTCGTATTAAGCGTGTGTATCAAAACTGCCAGCTACAAGATATCTCGTAGTGAGTGCTGAAATTTTAGTTTAATTACAAATAGCTATTTTAGTTTAAAAATATTTTTAAAAGGTCGATGAAAAATTTTTATGGAGTAAAAAAACGCATTAATTTTCAATTTTTATTATAAAAATTAAAACAGACGATTAGATTATAATAATTATATTTATATACATGAATGTATTACATAAATTCAAAAATATTTTTATTATTGTTGCTGAATATGATAAATTCTAAAACAAGGATCAACGCAAAGTGCTGGCCTCTCGGGGCACTGTGGACAAAAATACCTAGTCTCCTTACGTTTTTTTTCCTTTGTACATATATATATATGTTACTAATACAATATTGTAATGGCATTTACTACAATTTTTATTAAAAAAGAACACTACGAGATAACTCGTAAGTGGCAACCAGCACAGGAATTTTTATCAGTGACGCCAGCTACGAGTTATCTCGTAGTGTTTTTTTTTCAATAAAAATTACTGTAAATGCTATTACAATATTATATCAGTAACTTAATATAATTTTATTTTGTAAACTTTCATGTATTCTTCAAAATAAAACCTTGTCACCCAGGGAAAGACGCTCTAAATATGTCCGGCAGTCAATGGGTTAAAATGAATTTTGCATTATTACAGATTTTAAAAAGAAATGACTTGATTATTTGACACCCTGTCCGAAATTATAATAGCTATCTAATATCCAAAACTGACTTTTCTTTCGGGTAGCTCACATAGCACTCCATTAACACTTTGGTGACCGGCAATTTTACGTAGAAACTATGTCATGTCACCGGCTACTTTTTTGTTATTGAATATGAAAGTAAAACGTTCTAAAAAAACTCCAATGAATTTTGTTGAATTGAAACATCAAAAAGTTCTTCGCCAATACGTTCCGCCATGGTTAAAATTTTTGGAATTTTACTAAAATTCTAATAAAAATATAAATACTAGGAAAAGTAATTGTTCTGTTATAGAGCGGACAAGACTAAACACGATACGCCAAGTTTTTGCAATGTTCTATATCACCCTCGGTGTTATAAATTGAAACAGATAATGCAAGTGCAATGACGAGTTAACTCGTCACCGGTCAACAACGTTTAGACATGAAAAGACGAGTTAACTCGTCACCCGTCAGCAAAGTGTTAAATATGAGTTCAATTTGTTCCTATCACCTGAAATGTCACCATTGCATGTCATTATCCCCATGTCACAATCACTAACTTTGTTTAAAAAAATAATCACCCGCTTGCACATGGCAGTAAAATATTTTAAAGATTTTCAAGTGATTAAAATGCATCTTGTATCATATCAGTTATTAAAACGAAATGACTAAATCATTTGACCCTCTTTCCGAAATTAAGATAGCTAGTTTAATCTGGCTCTGATTTTTTCGGATAGTCCACGTAGCACTCACTCTATTAATTGCCTGTTCAATTTATTTCTGTCACCTGTCATGTCAGCCGTAACGTGACAAAATTAACTTCATTAATAAGCACAGTCCTGACTGACTTTTATGAATAATTAATTCCTCACCGGCGACTCATCTGCGAACACTAATTACTCTCATAATTTATTTTGTTCTCATGACCGAGGGGTAGAGAAGTATTCCCGAAAAAAGATCTCACACCCTTCGCAACCCTTTCCCCGAATCACATGATCTCTATCCATCTTTATTCGAGGAGACACTTTCCCACAGTGGGCTCCATCTGCACCCAGGGCACGTCTCCGCTGTTAGGACTCGCGAGGTTTATGAGGCTCGTTTCGCGTCACTTTTTTCGATGCTCGTCCACTTGCCACTCAAATGGGCGCGATATTTCAAACCGCCGATGGTTATTTCCTCCTCGGGAAGGTGAGGAAACATTATTCCTGTCGGCAGCAGATAAATGGTTCCGTTTGCTGGAATAAATGTGCGCACTGGATGAAACTAAAAAGATGGACTGTCGAGTTGGGGGGGGGGGGTACCAAAACGATTTGTCGAATCGGTGGAGGAATAATGTATATGTTCTTATTTCTTAAGGCACTTGCCATGGACAATATCGCTGAGGTATTCAGTGATTGAAGCCTAATCAGCGTCTCTTGTTTTGTAGCAAAGCCAACTAGATCCAAGAGCACGACTACTGCTACTCACTCATCACAGTCGCTTGCACAGCCCCTTTCTAAAGGGGAGGAACATTCACACACCTTACAGATAGAAAATAGATGAATAACCATGCCCGAACCAGAACGCCTACATCACGGGGAAGATGCTCTACTCATATGCCTGGATGCCGGCATGTATATTCTCGATTAGAATAAAGTGGATCGTGATAAATGATGAATTGGCAAAATATTAAAAGTTCTGTCGAGTTGTCAAACTATCCAACAGCTTTGAAAATTGATTAAGACGCTACAAGATGTCGATTCTATTCATCAGCAATAACAAATTCCTTAATGATTTGAGACAGAATATATATTTTGAGTTAAAAAACCACTTTAATACTTTATTTACTGAATTATTTTACCATCAGTTTTACAAATTTACTAGGAAGCACCGCCCTCTGCTAACTTGTGTTTGCCAAACCCCAGGAACCTCTCGGATAGCTTTGCGATCCAAGCTAACTTCACTAGCTCACCATCTACTAAACAAAGTGGTTTAAAGACTAAAGAGTGGTTAGACTAAAATGAGTCTAGCTATATATATATATATTCAGATTCAATTTATTCCAAAGATCTTAGTAAACACAAATAACTTTTCGTTCAAATAACTATAATTACAGCTCCCATGGAAGCAAAAGCTGAAGCAGAATTATATTCTCTTCTATGCTTCCGATAGTTTTTTCGTTCGATTGAATCACGGATCAGCAAGTCATTCAATATTTCCTGTGGATTCAACAGAGGTTCCAAAATTTAAAAAAAATTTATCATGACAACATTTCGTGTATTTGTCACTTGAATGTACTTCTTTTTTCCAGTAAAGAACCTGGCAAAAAAAAACACAGAGTCTTGGTATAATCCCCCAATTATGTGAAGTATGCTAGTTTGCAGACTTCACTTCGCATAGACATTAATTCTTTCTCGTTCATTAGATCTTCTTAGAACGATTCTTGAGCATTTTCATTCTGCCAGTTTTCGTTTTCATTTTAAAATCGATACGGCACAACTTACAGTCACTGTGAAAATTTTTCGCTTTTGATCATTAATCGCTTTTGATCAAAATAATCGCTTTTTGATCATTAATTTCTTGTTTAAAAAATTTCAAACCGATAGGAAATAATAGTGTTTGCTTGAAAATCTTTTAAAAACACGTGTAGATGTCCCGGGTGAGATCAAAATGTTGCCAAACTGCAATTAACAAATCCGGTCTGGTTTTGTGTAGACTTAAGCGTTTGACATGCATAGATTTTAGAACCAGTAATAAAGTTTTGGTATAGAATAAATTAAGGAGGGAAAAAAACTTTTACAATTAATTAAATTAATTATTAAAAATTTCTAGATCTTCTTTTTTAATCGATATCTATTGCATTCTATTGAAAATACGTTCTTTGAGCTCCCTTAAATACTGTTAGAAAAAATAGACATATTGTGAGGATATCAGCTGGTTTTAAATACTGAAGTACCGTTGGTAAATAAAAGATTAAATAAAATAAAGAATTTGGTTTTTGATTGAATTAATAAATATTCTATTGAAAACATTGTGAAATATAAATTTATATACACCCTGGCAACCTTATTTATGCGCAGGACCTGATTAAAGCAGAGGTATACGGGGCAGTTGTCCCTAGGCCCCCACATAAGTGGGGCCCCAAAGTAAATAGAAATTTTCTTTTATGTTTTCTAATGAATGTTCTTCATTACTCAAGTAGTAAAGCAAAAGGGGCCCCAAAGAAGTTTTGCCCCGTTCTCCAACTTGTCTAAGCCGGTCCCTTCTATACATAGTATAAAATGAAGTCTCCTGAAAGCGTTTATATGTTGGAACCACAAAATTTCGGGAATTAATTAACGGATATTGGAGATATTTATACCATTTAGTGGGAAAAGTTTTATTACATTAAAATAATATCAAAATATAATATAGTTTTGGCTATGTTCAAAATATATTACAGGTTAACATCTGCCCATGCGTGAAAAACTCAAACTGCGCATGTGCAACTAGCAACAGATGTGGTATGCATATGCGATACATTTCTTTGTTTAGGTCTGATTTTAAACGATGATTCAAATCTCATTATGCCAAAAGGAAGGAAATCCTACCTCGAAATGATATCCCCTATTTTGTCAATGGACATATCATATTTTTACCTTTTAACAGTCTGAATATTTCTGAATGTATGCTGCAAAAAAAATTTTGAAGCTATTTTTGATAATTTCTTTCTAAACATGTCTTTAAGTTCGTTTGATGTTGTCTAACATACCCATTTCATATTGGGTGGGAGCTAAACTTGTATTTAAAGTTAAGCCACGAGCAACGCCGTGCGGATACTACTAGTTAATTGTGTTTACTGAAATGTTTTTCTCCTGAAACATACTAAATTTTTTTTTAAGTTTCACATTTTGGTAACTAAAATTAGCCGGGAGTTGAAATGATATGCTGTCACTATCGCAGAAGATTTCCAATTAATTCAAGAAACAACTATCAACGGATCTTATTTCCTAGAAACGTCTGCTGATATTGTCTAAAAATAAAAAGACAGAAATGCTTCTTAACATAAAAGGTCTTTATCGCAAAAGAATGGATTTTTTCCAGTTAAAGGTTTTAGTATCTCGATAATATTTTTAATGGAACTACTTAAAAATTTAGATTTCGTCATTTTCCTAAAAGCGCATTTAAAGAAACAGGTAACAGGAGATAATATCATTATGCCATTTAAAATATTTATCAAATTGGTTTTATGTGCATATCTGATGATGTAGAAGATACTTTTCGTGATCGTGATTAGAATGAGACACTCGGAATGTGGTTTTATCAAGGAGCTCTAATGATTCGTTGAATTAACAATTATTTTTATGTGAAGAATATTTTTACTTGAAGGTTGTTGGTATAGTAGATGCTTCTATATCACTAATTTTTGACTGAACTGTATTGGAATATTTATTTTGAAAGATACACTAGTCAAAGATTAATCTTCGATTTTGTATCAATTCAAACTGAAAAACAAGTTTAACCCTTTGCACTCCAATGGTGCCTCTGACACACCATTCAAGATTGTGCATCATTTTGACGTTTTATTTATTTATTTTTCAAATTTATTAGAAACGCCTACATAGTGTTTAAGAGACGTAGATTAATTTTTCAAAGAATAAACAAACAAAGGAATAAACAAATCTTTGTATTAGGTGAATAATTTTGCATCTAATTATTTGTCGGAGAGCAAAGGATTGACTATTCAATTTATGTATTCATAGTATTAAATATAAAGTATCCACTGCTTAAAAGAATCGCTTATTATCTATAGGATGCTCCTACCGTTATTCATTAGTGAGTAAAAATTGTTGCATCTGAGATGCTAAATTACATCAGAAGATATCTCAATTAATACTATTGATGATTTGGCGGAAGAAAGTAGGAGAAATTATTGCTTCTATAAAGACAAATCTTGAGAACAAAGTATAAAAGCTTGCCTGCAAACGATACGACGTTTGCGAGATAAATGATTCCAGGATAAAAATGCAAACGTTATTACACAACAAAACGGATTCATTATAAACTTAAACAGAGTAAAGAGGCACACTAATATCTATCCTTTTCACTAGGAAAAATAATTTTGAAGAATTATTATTTACCTGGAACAGGGACATATTTATTACTTCGAAAAATATTATATTATTAAAATAAATTATTTCAAGTTATATTTCACCGAAAAGTCAATCTACATCGTCTTATCGTTCTATATGCATTTTTAACGATCAAAATTTTTAAAAAAGAAGAAAAAAAAGAATGAAATCTTCTATTGTAAATTTCAAGTTATCATGTGAAAACACTATTGTTCTTTAAGTCATTACTTGTCTTGATTAATTTATGTCATTAACCAGGCTTCTCTAAACTTGACTATCAGTCTCTATACCTTATTATATATAATTTTTTAAACTTTCATTTTTAATTTTCTAGCTTTATTTTTAATTTTCTAGATTTGGAGCTGATCCCAATGTTTTTCTAAATATCGACCCAGGCGTAATCTAATGGTCTCTTGATTGTTATAAAACAGTTTAATGACTTAAATTAATTAATACAATTCGTAAAAATTTTGAGAATGAATAATTTAGCAATCAAGTTTTAACTTCAGTTGGCAATAAATCATCAAATGTTACAGCCATTTGTATTATTTTCTAATAACACTAAAAACGAAAAATGGGTGCCTCAAAACGTGATGAATTGCCAATTTATTGCCTTCACCTTTCGGGGCTTCAAAAACCTAAAACCAAAATAATATCACGTTCTCACATGATGTCAAAATGATGCACCGCTTTGAACGGTGGTTGAGAGTAGTCATCACAGTGCAAAGGATTAAAAGAAATTGCCTTAAATTAATGGAATAAAGCATGTCAACAAAAAACAATGCAATAAAAATAATGCATATAAATACAAAATAATAATAATATATAAATACAAAATAATAATAATATATAAATACAAAATAATAATAATATATAAATACAAAA
>JAOUZG010038877.1:769245-791636 GCA_026289955.1 Argiope argentata | reverse complement strand
TATATATATATATATATACTCGGATGGGGATTCTCACTCAAGATAGGGCATTACTTTGACGTTTTATTTATCTAATTTTGATTGTTGAAAATACTTGCAGGACAGCTAAAAGATGGAAATTAATAAACAGGAGAATTCAACTGGAAATAATTACACATTATTATTTCATAGCAATTAACTAGTCTTTTTATTAGGTAAGTAACTATTCATCTATTTATATTTTAGTGTGTAAAGGGTAATATCCCGAATTATTTATATCTTTAACACATAAAGGATCGCAAAGAAATCTGTAAGGCATAGACCTGGGACCATAAGTTTTCGACAATCCATCATAGACGGAAATCGAAAAACGAGAAAACTCGTGAGAGGTCCTTAATGTGTTATCAATACTGCTATCTTTTGATTGATGTAATTGCTTTTTCATCTCATAGATTATAAAAGAAAACTTATTTACAAAGAATTTTAAAATCTTTAATAATTGCATCAGAGAAGATCATCTAATTTCATCTGGGAAGCTGTGTCATCTGCATCAGCTAGATATTACACAAGTGATTTTTGAGAATCTTAAATAACAAATAAATAAATAAATAAAAAGATTAAAATGAAATCTGCTATGCATATTTCAATGCATCATGTCAGAACATCATTTCTTTCAAGAATCACGTGCTCGTGTAAGTTAAATTATATTTTTATTCATTTTAATCGTTTCATCGAATGAGTCACATTAGTATTGCAAAAGAATAAAAAAAACTTCTGTCTCGCATTTATTGTCAAAAAAAATATCGCATTTCCTATTAATTTCATTTCATATAATCGCGTTCTTAAAATGGCGTTTTTCTAGATTTTATTTGCTGTAATCATTAACTTTTTTTAAAAAAAAAATCAGAGCGTTTGTAAATGCAATGGCAACGCGTTATTAAAAGCTGATATATTTTTTTTGAGATGCTCGTGCAGATAATAATTTTTTTTTATTTTTCACATACGGATTTTTGTTGACGCCATAAATAACATCATGTTCTGACATGATAAAAAAATAGAAGCATAATAATCCTAAACATAAACAAACACTTCTATTCTGTGGAATGGAAACTTCTTGAACTTCGACTTTTACCTTTGAGCAAAAGATTTATTTCCGACCGTCTGTTTGGAATAGCAAATCTCAATTAAAAACTACCATTGTGAGGTCGCAGTGTTTACGGAATATTGTCGTAACCTATTCCCCCTCCCCGTCGCTCTCCCCCCTACTTTAATGACTTTCCGCACGCAATCACACTTCCGTTCGAATAATGCAGCCGGTGGCCCGAGGCTGTTACGCGCTGTCACCTATTAATCTTAGTCTGCCAAACGATTTCTTTGCCTGTGCGTCGAGGTGTGTTTCGAACAGTAAAGAGGACGGAAAGGCCTTAATTGACATCTTGATTGGATTACGCCTACTCTCTTTGCAAGAGTTTTAAATTTTGATTGGGTTTGTACCTTGGGCGAAGCTCGTTTAGGAAAACTTAGCATAGCATGCGTCTCAAATAAATATCTGCTAATTAAATTTGTGAAAAATTGTGAAGATTTGTTGTTATTAGAAATCTGGTGGTGCCGAGAGCTTTTATACTCTTAAGAGCTTTTATTTATACACTCTTTATACATAGGATCAACCCTGAGAGAAAAGTAATTTGGGAGACCTTGAAACAAATTTCATACAAAAAATAATAATTTATAGCATTATGTTATTTATTAAGTTGCACTGATTGATATAAGAATTAAAACAATTATAAAATTAGCATTTCAATTATGAAAAACTAAGAAAATCACCTTGAGAATTTTAGCGCATATTTCTGAATAAAACGTTCCCGAAATGTTATCTCATATTATTTGATAAAAGCTTTATCTCATTTTTCCCCGTATAAAACTGCGGATCTTGGATTAAACCCTTAACAGATTTATTTTCTTTGCTAACTAATAAGATGACACCTTCTATTTTAAGAATATTTTCTTATTTTGTTTCAAATGGAAATCCATTGAATACATGACTTATCTATGTATTCGAAGTAATTTTCATATTGAATTATAATCATTATTTTTAGCTTGCAGCTATCGAAATCCAATAAATAGATGCACTTACGGCATACAGGCAAAACTGTTAAGCGGTTAAGCAGCAAATCTATGAGTTATCACTTTTTTAATTTTAGAGTTCCCCTACATTAGGGTTTATACAAAAACCAAATTTATGAAAAACCAGTTTTCAAATTCAATCTTTCCGAAAAAATCCTATTTTAACCAGTTTTCAAATTTTTGACAAAAATTATAGAATAGAAAAAATACTTTATTTCATTTATAGAGAATAACAAAAAAGAAATCAGAGTCAAAGTCAAAATATAAAAAAAAATAAGGATTACATATACATATTACTTAACGCAAAATAGCGAAAACTCAAACAAAAATTCCAAATAATATCTATATTATTTTCACTAATTTCAATTTCTACTAAGACAATCGGATTTTAAAAAACGTAAAATTTCCGCCGAACGGCAGCTGAACCTTTGAACACAATATTGCCTGAAAATGAAAATACTCGATCACTTATGAGCTTAATTTTTTTAATTGCATGGCCTTTAATAGAAATTGTAAATTTTTTCTTCTATTATAAGTTGTTTCAAATAATGAAAATTCAACTTGCTGTGCCTTTGAATTTGTAGGGTTTTCTTTAGAGGGAAGGGATCTTCAAGAAACTTATGAATCGATTTTCCATGTCTTCTTTTAAAAAGCGTTACTCTGATGAATAGCTTCTTCGATTCATCAGAATCGGTTTACAGATATGAATTTGGAAATATTATAGACAATATTTTTACAGATAACTTAATAATTTTGGTTTTTGAAGTTAAAGAAAGGAATCTTGGTTTCTTCGCAGAACTAGAAACGTTTTATGGATTTTGGAAATACAGCAAAAGAGTTACTAATTCTACTTGTCTTCTGTCGGGAATTCGTTCTTTGAAAGCATATAATAATTCCAAATTTACTTCAATGCTTAAATATTTTAGTTCCTTTATCAGAAATTCAAATATACCGTTACTTGTTAATCTCGTCACTCTAAGCCTTCAGTTGTTAGACAAATCGGTCTTAACGGATAAAATTCAAAAATATTTTTTTTTGAGAAAGAGAAATTCCAGACGCTTTGGAAAAACGATTTTCAAATATGACAAGTTTACTTTAGCCCTTTGCCGTCTGAAAAATAATTAGATGCAAAATTATTCACCTAATTCAAAGATTTGTTTATTCTTATGAAAAATAAATATATACCTAATTCTTTTAAGTCGAATTTCTTTAAAAAAAATAATCTACATCTCTTAACCTTTATGTAAACGTTTTTAGCAATTAAATATGAAAAATGAATAAATAAAATGTCAAAATGATGCACAATCTTGAATGTCGAGTCACACTTGACATCGGATCGCAAAGGGTTAAATGAACCCAGTTTTTTTTAAAACCGGGTTCGACAAACCATCAAATCTTACCACATGATTACTTTGTGATGTTTAGTATATTAAAGATAGCTGAATATGGATTATGGAGGACTTTTTTGCAATAATAAACCAAATATTGACACAAACTTACAGTAATAAGATTTATAAACAATTATCTTATGTAAATTATTGAATCTTTGAATTATTGCATTTACATGCATGTCAAAGTACTGATCAGCAAACGATCAAATATTTCATCGATTTTGTTCAAGGTTTCACATGGATATACATTTTTAGATTCTAAGTCAATGTACCAAATGTAATCCGTACAGCTATATCGTGCTCTCCTCATTTGGACTGTCGAACAGACAATATTTCTGTTTGTGTGTGGTGTTAAAAATTTGATCGAAATCTACAAAATTGGTGCAAAAACTATGAGCCAAATTTTATGCTTTTAGTTTCTTATGAGTCATCGTGTCCACAAAGAGACAAAATCAATGAAAACTCTGAATTTCAAACTAAAGGACGTCTGAAATGCGGACATTCGTCAAAATCTCAAGTGCGAATTTTTTTTAAAGATTATAATAGCTCTTTTCATTCTTTGTACACAAGAAAAAAATAATAATATATAAATCACAAATCGAAAGTATTGTAAATCAGAAATTAAAAAGGATTCCAAGAACCTATATAATACAACTTAATTACATTACAAGAAGTTTTATTTCAATATCAATGATGATGATACCATTCTAATTCGGGATTGACGGAGGTAATCTAGTTGGAGTCCTATAAATAAAAAAAATTTAAGAATATAAATCATTTTTTATTAATTCGCCATTTTAAGTAACCGTTTCGTAATTTTAAATTTGATTGATATATATTGAAAGCACCCACCTTACATTAGCGTCCCATTTTAAACCAACAAAGGGCTATTTCGGGATGGACCTCATAGCTTTGATTTGCAATCAGATGCGACATCTGAGCTGGCATTCCTCTCTCCAAACATCATATCAGCGAGAGAGCATTTGGGCTCGATGGATTAGGCGTGCACCAGGACCACTTATAAGGCGTTCCTTCTGTGGAATCACCTCTCGAACCAGAAACTCTCAAATTCAAAGCCAAGGCATCACCACCAGGAAGACGCGGGCCCCTTACACTAATGGGAAGTGTTTAGAAAGTGCGTAATATTATGAAAATCTTTTGTTTATTCGGATTAAAACAGAAACAAAAACATTTTTTAAAACATTCCAAAGGTGGGGCCTGTGTGCGGTCTTCATTTGCAATCCCTTGGGCCCACAACTCCTATTTAAAAACCTATGACCCCAAGTAAGCAAATACACAGAAAAATAAAATAGGCAGTGAAGCATGTATAATTCAACCTATGTATAGTTCAACGTAATTATCTCCACCCCTATTTAATAGCTTGCTTTCACTGGTGCGTGAAAATGGCGTGTTTTGCTTTTAGTTTGATTATACAGGAAAAAAATATTTGAAAAATAAATTTGTGATATCTTAATATTAATCACTTAGATTACCATTCCATTTGGGTAACAGAGATCCATAAACACTTTTGAACTTTATATTCTTTACTTGATAAACAGCCGTTCAGGCATCTATAAGATACTTGTAATTTCTGAGCCAACTCCAAATTTGGAAATATATTTAAATATATAGGAAATTACAAAAATCACATTAATGAACTTAAAAAATAGATGAAGCATGTAGAAAAAAATCAAACAAGCAAGGGTTGAAACCGTAAAGGAGGGTCCCTACAGTGGACTCTTCAAGGGTGAATTAAATTTTAAAAAAAAAGGGTTTATTAATTAAAATACTCATCATAGATTTATTAGGATAATAATTTAAAACAGACAAATAGCATAAATAAGAGCATTTGAGGAATGCATAATTTATTTTTTCAAATATATATGAAGTTTGTTGATGATAATGCCCCCTGTTTACTTTTATATCTGTCATTCTGAGCGCGATAATGTTGCTATTCAACAAACTTTGTTGTTGTGATGCTGTTATGAATTTGTATTCGCCTGAATCTGTGTTATGCATTTTATCTATGTTTTCTTTTCTTTTATCTGATTCATTGATAAACAGCCATCTGAAACTGTGATCCTTTGCGTTTGCGATCCTCTATTTTGTTATAAATCAGTTGGTATGGTGTCCTCGAAACTTTTTTCCTACTCACCAATAAAGACCTTATTTCTCTTATTCTGCATAAAATTGTGGACTTTGGATAAGGTCACAAAAAATTTTCACGACATTTGTGAATCTCCATTACCTGTAAATCTGAAAGGACCATAACGTTATAACCCCTACTGAGAAAAATCCATAATGTTTTTCATGTAATAAAATATTAAGTAGCCACAGATTAGAGTTAGCAACCATCTGGAGTTTAATGAAGTACTAAAATAATGAATACTCTTCGACTATTTAGGGGAAATTCCCGCAATTTTTAACCGCGTTCAGTTGACGAGAATGACAACTGAGTCGGTAGAATACATAGAATTTTTTTACAAAATAAATTTGATGAAAATAGCTACTTTCAAAGAACTTATTTTTTAAACAAAATTCAATGTTTTAAGAAAATTTATGAAAAAAAATAGAAGAATTTTTGCTTTTTAATATACGAAGTATAGAGGGATTCGAACTCGAAATTTTGATTGGGTTTTTTCTGAACAGCTATTGGATAACAGGGAGCTCAAGATCACCAAGGGGGAAATGAGGGTTTTGATAGAAAATAAAATGCGAGATTTTTGGAAGATAGAGGGAGTTCTTTTGGAGAATCGTCGTTTTGAAGGAGGTAAGAGAAGCTTAGTGTGATTCGGGCGCCTCAGTTAGGATCCAACCCTATGGAGATAGGTGGATTCCTTGAGCTATCTCTGTTGTAGCCTATGTTAACAGCCTATTAGTTTTCCTTGTGAGGTTGTTTCTCCGAACTTATTCGAGAACTTATATAACTTTCAAATGTGTTGTAAATATTATCAATCATATTAACCAAGATGAGAATGCGTTGTTCTTTTGTGCACATAAGGCTGTAAATAAAGAAATTGTTTTTAAACGCTACCCTCTTATTTGATCGGACAGAATCGAGTCATTACAGTCCGCAATTTTAAGCGGAGGAAGGTATGTAAGCCCTTTGTGAGAAAATGCAAGAAATTGTTGGAAATACCATTACAGCTGTATCTTTTATTTGTTAATTATTTTTTTTATCATATCAGAACATGATGTTATTTTGGGAGTGATGTAGGCAAAAATTCGTAGGCGAAAAATTGAATTTTGTTATCTTCGCATTGACAATACATTTACAAAAGCTCGTATTAAATAAAATTAGTTAATGAATACAGCAAATAAAACTCATATAAATGTCATTTTGAGCACATGATTATTTAAAATGATATAAATAGGAAATGTGATATATTTTTTTAACAATTAACACAAGACAAAACATTTTGGATCGCTGACAATACTAAAGGTGCTGCTTGGCCGTTCAAGAAATGATATTCTCACATGATACATGGAAATCTGCGAAGCAGATTTCATTTTCATCATCAACATTATTATTATTATTATTATTATTATTATTATTATTATTATTATTATATTTTTTATCTGACACGGAAACTGAAAAGGAAAATTTTCTCATTGTTTGTTCTCTCTGACACAAGTGTAAAACGGACCTTATATATCACCTTATATTTTTTTTAATTCAGAAATGTCATTTTTTAAGAGTTATATAAGTACAAAGATTATCCAGGATAATGTGATTTATTCTTTTTAATTTATGGTATTAGGAATATATATATATATATAATAGAGGGATAGCAACCTATAGAGAAGTCTCGTGATTGTTTAAAACTGTTTTTAACTGTTTAATGACTTAAATTAATTAAGGCAAATAACATAAAAATAACAATATTTTCACATGATAACTTTAAATTTACGATCGCAAATTTCATTTTCTTTTTCTTACTATATGCCTTTGATGTAATCCCAAGATTTTAGAACACATTTACACACGTATTATACGTTTTCACATGTGTATGCATATGTATTCGCGTATACATACACATATACAGATATATATCATATACTCTTACATACATACAGATAAACATATACACAAACACATATAAACTTTCATATACAAATCACTTACAGAAGTATGCTCTCCTATACATACAATTTATTATAAGATAAATGAATAAAAAAGCCTAAATTCGTTTTTGTACTAAGTAGTTGATCGTTTCATTATAATTATTTTCATCTTTCATTATTGCGAAGTATTTCTTTGGAAACTAGAGATTCGTCACAGAGAGTTTCAAGAATGATTATCGCATAATTAAGTTCTGCATATATTAAAACAACGCCTTCTCATCTAAAATACACAAGTGATGAAATTTTCGAAACTCAAGTACATTTGAAAGTGCAATAAAATTTCATTTTTGAATTCTAAAATTAATCAAATTAAAAAGAAGGCAATCAATTTAAAAGAAATTTAAAGACCAGCAAATAATAATTCTTCACAATTTTTTTAAATATCATTTCCTTTTCTGCCAGCATCTTTTGACTTCGAAAATGCATATATAACTTTTAAAAGTCTTTAGCGTCAAAAACTTTGGCTAGATAAAACTCAACATTTTTTTGTTTGTATTTTTAAAAAGAATTAAAAAAGACTTTTCTTGCAAAATTCGTATTAATATTTTCGATAATTTAACAAAAAACTCAAGAGGAAAATAACTATTATACGACTTCAAAGATTTAATTATAGATCCCCGCAGTAAATTTTTAAAACCGTTTGGAGAAATTCTGTATTAGGGGGGAAATATTGCAGTATTCCAAATTAGATACTGAAAATAAGCAATGAGTATTACTCTTTATAAATTGAGGAAATCAAATGATTGCACAAAAAAATATAAGAAAGGTCATATAGAACCAAGAACAAGCCAAAACAAGTATCTAATGCAGAAAACAATTTAGATTATTCAATATTAAAACGAATCGCCGTGTGTTGTGTAAGTACAATAGCAAAAGTTGATAGTGAGAAAAGATGAACTTTGCAAAAGGGATACAAAGGATGGACATACCAGCTTTTAAATTTTGTTATTATTTTGAAAAAAGGTAAACTCAGATAGATATCAAACTTTCGGAGAAAAAAAAATTAACATGACATAGAACTACTGAAGGTAAGAACGATAGAGTTAGAATGAGGATTCGGTTATGATGTAGAGTTGGTTAAGAGCTACTGGAGTTAACAAATTAATTATAATAAATATTAAAACGAAATCCGCTATGCATATTTCAATGTATCATGTTCAGAACATAAGTTCTTGAACGGCCAAGCACCACGTGCTCGTGCAAGTTAAATTGTATTTTTATTCATTTTAATTGTTTCATTGAATCAGTTACTTTAGTATTGCAAACGATCCAAAAAACTTTGACTCGCATTGATTGTTAAAAAAATATTTCATTTCCTATTTATTTAATTTCATATAATCACCTGCTCAAAATGAAATTTTTTTAGATTTTATATGTTGGAGACCTTAACTTATTTCTTTTCCCAAAAGTTTAAATTTTGCTTAAATAGAATTCCTCGTTTTGCAGTTTATATGTAATTTTGTATTGAATTATATCAATGGAAAAACATTTTTTTTTAAATTTCCAATATATATCCAACATTGATATATGGTATAGCAAAATGACCTTCAGAAGTTTCAAATATTTCCCATGTTTCGTAATTCCACCTGTTCTGCTATATTTTTCTGTTCCGATAACATCTGCAAATTATGAAATATCCTCCCACAACAATATGCTACACTGTGTTCTCTAAAATTCTCTTTGAAACATTGATTTGTCTACTTTTTTGTTTAATCATCCCGCCGATATGGGTGAAAAAAATGAAAGAAATTTCAATCTCTATCCCGTTACATTGTAGCATAACAGCCTTTTAAATTGATTCGGCAGATTTGATTGAATCAGACGCTGTATTCAGGCATAACTATTTTTTATTTTTCAAAATCACAAATGTTAGTCAAAAACTTCATGATATTAAAAATATGTACATCTTAGTAGCCAGTAATTACGTGAGAAATATAAATTTGGTTTTGACTTAATGAAATGAGAGCTATTAATCATATTAATTATTTAAAGTCATGTTTTGAACACGTTCTTAAGTAGAGGATTGTTGTTGATGTTTCTTATGGCACTTGCCATGGACAAGCTAGCTGAGGTAGGCAGCGATTTAAGCCCAATCAGCGTCTTTTGTTTTGTAGAAGCACCATCTAGGGCCAAGAGTACGACTTTTGCTACTCACTCATCACATTCGCCTACACAACCTTTTTTTACAGGGGAGTACATTCACACTCCTTACAGATAGAACTCCACAGAAACTTCACAGAAAAACAACCATGCCCTAATCCGGGACATCCAGATGACGACGAAGACACGCTACCCCTATGCTAGTATGTCAGGACGATGGCTAAGTAAAGGCTTAAAAAGATATTGCTACAAAATTGCATTTTTGATTAATTTTAAAGAAATTTCTGAAATAAAAAAAGGAAAACATGAAATTATTGTTACTGAAAAGCAAACTTTTTTTTTAACTTGAAAGTGTTTTAAAAATTTATTTCCTGTTTTTTTTTTTCAAATTATATTAGAAATTTTCAACTAATTTATAAAAAATATTAAAATTTCGAATAATTTTAATTAAATATACATAAAAATATTTAAATATAAATAACATGCTTTAAAAATTCTTTCTTAAAGAGCAGTTACATTCCATATTTGATCA
Organism: Argiope argentata; assembly: GCA_026289955.1. NCBI lineage: Eukaryota > Metazoa > Arthropoda > Arachnida > Araneae > Araneidae > Argiope > Argiope argentata. Next base: position 781,385 of record JAOUZG010038877.1, on the reverse strand, counting down.
TTCTAGAGCTGGCTTTCTGGCACAGAGGTAGCGCGTCTTCTTCGTGTTCTGGGAGTCCCGGGTTCTAGTCCCTATTCGGGCAGGGGTGTTCTTCTGTGTTCTATCTGTAAGGTGTGGGAATGTAACCCCATGTAAAAAGAGGTTGTGCAAGTGAATGTGGTGAATGTAAAAGTCGTACTCTTGGCCTTGGCGATAACTAACTTGATAACTTGATGATAACTAACCTCAAAAACAAGAGACGCTCCATTTGGCTTAAATCTGCTGCTGTATCAGTGGGGGGCTTGTCCAATATGGCAAGTGTCATAAGTAACAACAACAACATTCTAGATCATGCTAAATAGATAGGCCTTGGTTTGACCTCAGAATAGTTTGAATGATTCTTGCTTGACATGATTACAACTCAAAATTTACTGGTAATATCCAGTTTATAGTTATTGTTTTTAATTTTAGTTATAACAAAGTCCCGTTGTAAAGCAAAGCCAGGGCTGTTTTGGGATGAACCTCATCAATCTAAGCCATTGTCAGATGATGGGGAAGGCAAATTAGTTGGCAACCCCTCTCCAAACTTTACACTACACGAGCGAGAGGAAGTTTGGTTTAACGTGCTGAAGATTCGCTAACACGGCGGTTCTTCGGTGGAATAAGTTCTCGAATCAGAAATTCTGCGGTTCTGAAGCTGAGAACCACCAGGCCACTGAGGACCCATCCAGTTTCTAAACATTATTAAGTTTTTTAAAAAAAACATTCCATAATTTTTTATACCAATATTTCTACACATAACATCTTCAGTGAATCTGCTTTGACTCTTTTCTTTTACGACTAAATTAGTCCAAACGTTTGTTTGTTTGTATTGAAGCAGAAGACAGCTTTGACTTGGCGACATTGTTGGAGCTTTTCGTCCAAATTTGGCAACCAACGCTTATTTACAAAATGGAGATTTGTGAAGCTTGATTCTAAAGATACAGAGAACTTCCCAGGAAATTCGAAGACACGAATTCCAAGTTTTTAAGAAAAACTTCCTTATTTTTGCGACGAAAACGGACTGAACTTCGTATTGCATTTTTCAGACCAATCAATAGCTACCTGGAGTAAGTGTCACACATTGATTGGCGGGCTTTCTTCGTGAAGACCACTAAACCAGAGCCTGATTAAGGCATGGGCGTACGGGGCAATTGCCCCGGGCCCCCACATCAGAGAGAAGCCCAAATCGAACAGAAATTGTATTTTATGCTTCCTTCTTTAAGGAACATTCTTTGTTACTGAAGTAATAAAGCAGAAGCGGGGCCCCAAAGAAGTTTTGCCCAGGTCCCCAACTAGGCTAAGTCGGGCCCAGCGTTAAACGCTCGTTTGTGAGGTTCCAAAAAGAAAAAAAGTGGGCACTTGTGGGGTTTAAGGTCTTGACCAAGTACCACGAATTTTTTGTTGAAAGAAGGAAAGGGCGTTGATCACGAAGTAAGCAAGAAATGTTCGAAAGGAACGCTATTGGCTTTTCAATGAATACACGGAGAGTCTTCAGTTGGCAAGTTCGAACTCGCAGTTCAAGGGATGCGAATCCAATGCCCAATAAAACCACGCTATCCCTTTTCGCATTGGGATTATAGTGCTGTTTTCCATAAAGTTTTTAAAACGCTATGAAATTTTCCACTCGATAAAGTTTTTTTAAAATCCACTGCTTAAGAAGAGGAACCTACTTAATACTTTGATTAAAATTCTTTGTTCAATGCCAAAAGGAAAGGCATTTTTTTAAAATTATGTTGCTACGTGAACATAACTGCAGAAACCTTATGATAGTGAGTTTTTTTTTACCATATCATAAGCGATGAATTAATTCTAAGAGCCCGTTTTAAGTTTTCTTGATGTGGTGGTCTTCATCAAATCATAGTTTGATGATCATTCTTTATTGTGTGTGTGTGTGTGTGTGTGTGTGTGTGTGTGTGTGTGTGTGTGTGTGTGTGTGTGTGTGTGTGTGTGTGTGTGTGTGTGTGTGTGTGTGTGTGTGTGTGTGTGTGTGTGTGTGTGTGTGTGTGTGTGTGTGTGTGTGTGTGTGTGTGTGTGTTTTACTCCTTAACACAGAGATTCGTTGAATATTGGAAGCAAGTAAATTGGCAAATGTAAATTCAACTTTTTGTCTACTCATTATCAAATGGAAAAAAAATCAATTGGTGATTATTGCGTCTTTATTTTTTTATATTTTAATTACGAAGTTCACACTATCAGCTTTCAAGTGTTTTGACTTTCTTATCATCCCCATCTCTATGCTGAAATTCTTTTTTAAAAAACCACAACATTATCTTAACTAGAAATTAAATTCCACGAAAGTCGTGCTTTCTCTCAGCACTACCTCTACGAAAAGTTGTATCAAAAAATAACTCTGGAGATAACCTCTCTGCGTGTGTTATTTCAGCCAACAACAAAAACAGAAGGAAAAAAAAAGGAAAACACGAGAACCGAACGGAAACCTTCTGGGCAGCGAATCACAGCTCGCAATCACAGTCCCGTTCGTGCGACAGGTCCTCGAGTCCTTTCCCTCCTTATCACGGTCCCAATCGATTCCTGTGCGCAGAAATTGGTGACGTCTGTCAAATGCCAATCATCGGCGGGGGGTCCGGGCGCCAAGTTGTCGCCGACCTCCACTGATAATCGCTATCTCGCCAACTTTCGCTTAAAACAACGACATGGAACATGGGGACCCGATAACCGAAGATTAAAAAGCGTAACAGGTACTTGAGACTGGGCAATAGTGGTGTCACTTCTGGGGGAAGGGGGGAGGGAAGCTTTCAGGTGACTTGGAGACATAGTGTGACGAGTCCATTTAGATGCTTAATACCCCCTTCGAACACTGCGACTTCATTTTAGATATTAAAGAACGAAAGTGACCTCCACGGCTGTGAATTTGCAGAAAATTCGCCCAGACATTTATCTGTAGTTTCGTGAACGTTGACGTCAGAGAATCAGAAGTGTGATCTTTGGAGCATCTGTGGTTCTTTTTGTATTGGCGTTAAAGATCGAGAAAAAATTTTGAAATTCCTTTCTACTTCAGCTTTGATTTTATCACTTTTTCAAAGCGCAATATAAATCGGAATACAGCAAATCCATCTCTTTATCTGTTGAACAATGAATAATGTTTATTTATTTATTTTTGACAATACAACGAAATAGAAGCTTATTTTTCAATATTCTTGGAAATTATATCTCAGAAATCACTTACATTTTCTTTCGCAGCAATGAGAGGTGTTCGATTTTTTTCCCTATCGAATCAGACACTTGTTAGCCCCTCTTATCAATTTTCATGTTCATGAAGAAAAGAATTTCTAAGAAACATAATTTGAAGAATCTATGTAGATGTCTCACATATTTCAACTTATTGATTGCCTTATTTAGATAAAAGTTGAAAATGACTTTTCTAAAAGAAAATGTTTCCGTATCTCTTGCAATAGTTTGAGGAAAATGACAAGTTATAAAGAACTTCAACAAATGCATAATCTTTTAAGTATTTTTTGAAATATCCTAAATTTTAAATTAACATTGATAATGAATAATTTTTTTACATATTTCTTCTTTTGCAATTCAAATATGTTGATGAACAGGAAACTATTAAAAAACGATAAGCAGTGAACGACTTCATAAACATATAATAAATGTGATCACGTATGTCATGTAACATCCTCCATGCAATTAATATCCTACTCTATACTAAGATTTTGAACACTTGTTTTCCTTAACGATTCGCTATAACTACACTTCTAAACTGGCTTAATTCACTTTAAGTGTGTTGTTCGAAAGGAAATCGAACCTTTTAGCATTCAATTCTTCTTTCTATATCAGACTGGGAAAAAAACTATGAGCTTTTGCTTATCTGCATAATAAATCATGCTAGCATGAATTTTATTTCTTTCCCCCAAAAAGCTTTTATTTGCTCTTTCAAAATAGTGATAAAGATTTTTCACGAATCTGAGCAAGTGTCCTATTGCTCTCGATTGGAGGAAGGATTACATTCAGTAGAAGAGTCCATTCATATATCCAAATTCCTTTTCTAGTACAAAACAAATTTCACTTAGATAAGGTTAAAAAAAAGTATGCATTTTCGTGAGAAGTGCATACTTTTGCTCAAAAAGGATTGCTCAAAAATTATGTAGCATTTTTAGGAATATGATATGCAAATAAATTTGTGATCTTTGATATACAAGATGAATTTAGGTTCACGTGATGCACGCCAAGTTGGCATCAAATGATGCTCTCAGCGCCAACTTCATTTTGTGTTTACGAATCCTATGGGACGATATAAGCTTACACATCACAAAATACCCAAATGGCTTCTTTGTTATTCATATATAAATAACTTGATTTAAAGGCATAACTTCTTTAGATGTAGGGAAGCCGGCTTCCTGGAATAAGGGTAACTCATCTTCCCTGAGAACTGGGCTTCCTGAATTCCATTCCCGATTTGGACATGGTTGTTCTTCTGTGTTCTATCTGTAAGGCGTATGAATGTTTCTCCCTTTAAAAAGGGGTTGTGCAAGCGACTGTAATGAATGAGTAACTACATCCTAATCTTGCCCTATTTGGGGTTACTTCAAAAAAGAGACGCTCTTTTCGTCTTATAACTCGCTGATGCCTCGGTGAAGATTGTCCATGGCAAATGCCACAAATAATAACAACAAATGTAGCGAGCATCAAAATATATTGGTGTCCTGTGATCTAATTTCTTTTCAATTCGTCTGCAATTTCGATTCCCCTTTTCTGGAAGTAGAAATACTTTTCATGAGATAATATTTTCCGTAGAATATCTGATTCTAGATTTGTTTGGATAGCAAGATACCTTACGCGTTAACCATGCGTTAAATACCTTAGGACGAATGGCATAAGCACCATGGTTTCAAACGCATTAATTGGCTAAAAACTGCCTATCCATGTAACTAGTACTTGCAATGAACCAAAGAATTGTTGTCTGAAGAACCAATCATTCAAATATACTCTAAAAATCCATCTATACCAGATAATTTTTGAAAGAGATTGAAAAAATCATTGAATTTCCAAATATTCTTAATTTTTTTCATTCCACCCCGTTTAGAATTATGCTAATCATATAATGAATGTGGGTGAATGAGATTATAATGAGAGAATGTGGAAAGGCGTTGCAATATACTCAAGAACATGTGCCTACCGAGACGGTTTGAATGAAGCAGTGGTAGTATCTCTACCAAATGACTAGGCTTAGAAATTGGTTTGGTGTGAGACCTCATTATATTATTTAAGTATGGAATTGGCAATAGCCAATCATAAGAGTGTCTGATACTTTTAAAAGTGATTTTGAGAATAAAGGCTTATTAAAAAACACAAGGAAAGTCCTGAGGCTGGAAAAAATTAGAGAAAGTCATTACTTTCTCTCGGATAAGTTGTGACATTGATATAGTGTGGCTAAAATTTAACATTGTCTTAGGTTCAGAGAGTTCCTAATCCAGTACTATTTATTCTCTTTGTCAGGGTCTTAACTTCGCATTTTTATCTTGTAGCAAATTATTAACTATTTTTATCTCGTATGAGTGTCGGTCTTGAAAATGGGCAAATTATTAACTAGGTAAAAGGAAATGTCCTTCAGACGCATGATATTGTCCTAGTCCTATAGGTCTAAGCATGAATAGAAAGAGTGCCGCAATTGTTTGTATACTTCCCTTTTTCATGCTTGTAGTTTCAAAAATATCCAGTCTTTTCCATCTGTTTCTTGAAATTACAGCTCACAGGATAGAGATATAATTTTTAAAAGATTAGTGTTATTGTTAATACGATAATTATAATATAAATGCAGCTCATGATTAGCTCGTAATTGCACTGTTAGTAGACTAAATATTTTTCTCGTAGTTCAAAATTTTGATATGTTATTGAAACAAATACAAAGGTTATATGTAAATAGCGGTTTTCTCATATGCTTTCAAAATAAGCTTTTGTGTTCAAGTTAAGCTGTTTATTAAGGACAGTTGGATAGATGTTTTGGGTGTTTCTTACATTAACTGACTGGATCTGAAATTTGATACAGATCTACAATCTTAATGCCAAAATTGTAAACCAAATTTCATTGAGTAGATTTAGCTCGTACATGCCGACGTCCTGGCAGAAGTGGGGGGGGAGGCATCTTCCCAGTGATCTAGACGTAATGGGTTCGAGTCCTGGTTTGGGCATAGTTATTCTTCCTCTGTTCTATCTGTAAGATGTATGAATGTGCCCCCCCCTGAAAAAAGTGGCTGCGCAAACTTATATGATGCGTGAGTAGCTAAGACGTACTCTTGGACCTAGTTGGCGTTACTTGAAACAAGAGACGCTCCCTCGGCTTAAAATCGCTCACTGCGTCAGCGAGCTTGTCAATGGCAAGTACCATTAGAAACAACAACAGTTAATATGTTTATATGTTAGTAATAGTTTTAACATAAGAACCAACAAACAAGCAAACACAATCCATCCAAAAACAAATTTAGTCCAAAATTCCATAAACATAGCAAAAATTATATTTAAAAATTCATTTATCTAGCTCGTTGTGTTTTAAAACTTTCATGTTAATATATGTACATATTTGCTAATCAGATTGATTTAGTCAAAAAACTGGATCAAATATACAGTCAAGTCACCAAATTCTAATTATCTACTTACTGCTTTTTTCAAAGCAGTACACTCAACTGTAAACAAGAAACATAAACAAATAAATTTCACTATATATAGTTTGATGCATTGACCACAAATCTCATTCCATTCGTCTAAATCTTTTTGAATTATAATATTGATAGCAATCAAAAAATATTATTCCAGATTTTTTCCCCCTGACTTTGCGAAGAAATCTAAAACTCTTTACGTCTGTTTTTTTTTTTAACTTAAAATAACTTCTGTACGAAAATATAAAACAAAATAGGCAGTTTCTTATCTATTTACATTTTTTTTCATGTTTTAGAAAATGGCAATCTAAAAATTTTTCCTCTTGAAAAACCTTCTGCATTCTAATTCTAAATTTTAAATGCTACAATAAAATTGGGATACAAGAAATAAAGCATTCACTATCAGTTAACGAAAATTTCAACTTAAAATGGCAAATTACGATTTTATTTTAGCTGTTTTTCCCCAGATTATTTGATATCGAGGCAATTTTGAAAGATTTTGCTTTTTTTTAAAGGAAAAAAAAGCAAGTGTAATAAAAGTTTTGCGACCTCACTTTTCGTTGTGATTGATTGCTTCAAAAAAAATTATATAAAATATTTCCTGAAAATCTATAAATCTATTTACAAATCCGTTTCTGCCATTTTTTTTTCTTCAAAATTTGATACTCATTTTTAAAATGTGATTACCTATTCATGATTCAAAATATTGTTCGTCGTTAGCTACTGTTTTTCTTATCTTTTCGGCAACTGTCTAAAATCACCTAAAAAAATCATGCATCCCGTTGAGAAGATTTACGGAAAATGATTCATTTTTGAACTTTTTCCAAAAGAGAAAATACTGATCACTCAAGCCATGTACCATCGATAGAAGCAATTGGTAATCGGAAGGAATAAGGCCTAACCGTACTAAGGTACTTTACCGCACTAAACCATTTTAGCATTTTCAAGTATGTCTTGATCAGTCTTGAGTTTAGTTTAGTTATATTAACGTCCCGTTGTAAAGTAACACTGTGGATATTATGGCTCGTAATTTTAAACCCCGATCAGATGACGAGGACTACACCTGAGCTGGCATTCCCCTCTCCACACCACACCAGCGGGAAGACTTTTAGCTATGACAGAATTAACAGGCAACTGACACCCCTACACGATGGTTCTCGATGGAATCGGGTGTCTTGGCCGGTCTTGGAGCAATAAACCAAGAATAATCAAGCCTGAGAAAAGTTTTTTCGTACCTTTCTTGGTACTGCCGTCATTTCTCTTTCAGTTCTCGGCTCAAACTCTTCAATTACATTCGATTTCTATTTCTTGTGAGGGTTTCTTTCGGTTTCAAAAGCTCATAGTATATCTTATGATCTGGTCTCAACAAATGCAAAGCATAAACTTGCCATTGTGAATAGTCGGTCAGGAATTTTCAAACCACACACGGCATGCTCTTTAACTAACAGTAGATTCGCCGTAAATATTTGAGAACATTTAGTGTCTTCAATCGCAGCTTTCTTCAAATTGAAGCAGAAAATCATGTAATCAAATTTCATGCAAATGATAAAATTTTGACTTCAAAATTGGCATCTCCAATTGAGAATAAATTTAGATGTCCAAACTTGAGAGACATTTCTGATCAGCCTATTTCAACCAGTATTAACCACTGCAACCATCTATCAAAAAAATGTGGAAGCAAAGTAGCACATCTAATATTTAAAATAATTTTAGGTTTCAAAGAGTCAGTCCTCCAACCTCAATCACTGGACCGTTAGCGACATTTTTTGAGTGTCTTATATGGAGACTCGTAATCCCTTGATACATCCACACTGTGTTTGCTTCTATTCCATGGCTTTCATTTCTGAGCTAAATTTTAAAAGCATTGCCTCATATTCTCAATGTAAAGCAAAATCTTGACAGTTTCTCACTTTGACCTCTGTAAAGATTTAGCCCGTTTCTGTTTTATGCAAACACTCATAACTCATATCACCAATAGTCGACTATGCCTGATGTCTCTCAATTCATGTATATTCGCAAAATAAAACTTTGGCAAAGTCTTCAGGCTTTAGCAACTGCACAGGTTTCGTAATTTTGAAGGTGTTAACAACCAATCAAAATGTTCGATTTCATTGTAAAAAAAACTATATTTTGTAGCATTACAAAATTTTTGAAAATTACAAAATATGTATTGTGTAAAAAAGTTAACAAAAAGAAACTGAATAAATATCGAGTTTTTAAAGTTGGTTTGTAAAACTAAATTTCCAAAATTAATATGATGAATGAACCACTTGGTTACCAAAGATAAGCAACAAATAAACATAAAACATTAACAAAAACTTTTTTATTCATTTATCTAATAATAAATTCCTTCTAAATGCGAATAAACTTCTGTAAGCGTGCATGTATATGAAAACGTATGTATGTTTATGTATGTATTTAGCAATATGTATGAGTATAAGGAATATATCTGTATGTGTGTATGTATATGTGAATTCATATGCATACAAATGTGAATGCGTATAATACATAATGCATAATATATGTACATAATACATGTGTATATGTATTCTATAATATTTGTATTATATCAAGGGCATATAGTAATTTTAAAAAATGAAATCTATGATCGCAAATTGCAAGTTATCATGTGAGAACACTATTATTTTGTAAGTCATTATTTATCTTAATTAAGTCATTAACCATTTTAAACCGGTTTAAAACAATCACGAGACTTCTCTACTGGTTTCTATCCCCCTCTCTATACATACATATATAAGATATAATGATAATTTCTTTAAAATTTCATTTTCAATTTTTCTAGATGGCAAACAAAGTTTTGGAAATCGACCGATTTCGGAATGAAATAACAGCTACGATGTCATAGATCTACGTCAATCTTTTAGACACGCATCAGATGTCAAAGAAGAATATGTAATAATAAAGCAATACTGAAAAAGGCAGGTCAACCTTTTAAAAACGCATCCGCTTTTTAAAGAAGCATACGTAATAATAACGAAATGCTGGTAAAAGCAGAATATGAAAATATACACTATTATAAGAGGCTGGTGATGCCATTTGTGCTGCATTAATTGCCGATTCCATTTCGAGCTTCAATAATTCGTTGCCATCAATTATTCAAAACCTCTTTACGAAAACAACATCATGTTCTCACATGATAAAATACTTAAGCGCTGATAAGGATATTGTAAATTACAATATTTATTTATTCATTACGAGTTCAAATATTTATGCATTTTCTTTTTGAATTACTTAACCTTTATTTCTTTATCATACATTAAAAAAACTTTTGTCTTTATCTTTTTATCGTTTTTTAAAGTCTTTGTCATATTTTATTAATAAATCTTGAAATCAATCATTATCTAGAAATCAAACTTTTTTTGTTGGGTTTGTTGTTGTATATTTATTATCAGATGATATTTTTCATGTGGAACAAAAATGCAATTAAAATTAGACCATTAAATGATTATTAAAGCTTGTAGGCATTAATATATAGTATTGTATCACCTTTCCAAAATTTCAATATTCTAACCTGCCAGAAATCGAGAGTGAATTTGATTACAATATTCCATGTTGACAAGTTTGAAATTTGGATCTATGAAAAGCAGCAATAAATTTTATAAAAGCATATGTTTATCAATCGTTGTCTTAAAAGATATTCTAAATATGGGCTCATATATTATTTTAAAAATAGCCAGATACCTTAGTATCTTTCCTTCGCATCTAGGTGATCTTTGAAGCATGAAGATATTTGTCTGAAATTAAGTTCCGTCGCGACAGGCGAAGAGAACTTTGCAATTATGTTTTAACCGCAGTCTTCAGATTTCACCCCTTCTCTGCAATTCTTTTCTTCGATAAATTCACGATTGAAATGATACGGCCATAAAAGCAAAACACGATGAAAGATACGAATATTTATGCTATAGAAATGATACGAATATTTATACTTATTGAATTGATAAGATATTTATGGCAGTTTGCAAGAAGAAATGCTTTAACTGCTCAATTTTCTGCGCAGGGGGCCAATTCTTTTTCAAAAAAAAAGGAAAAGAAAAGAAAGAAAGAAAGAAAGAAAAATTCCTACTTGATATATGAAAAACTATTCAAATCATAGCTCGCATATTTAAGTCCAAACTTCCATTTTTCCTGGGTTAATATCTCCGATTCGAAGTGAAAATCACGAGAAGAAACAGAAAATATAAAAAGAAATTCTTTTCCCAAAATATATAGTTTCTTAATCCATTATTTACTATTCTCTCTCTCTCTCTCTCTCTCTCTCTCTCTCTCTCTCTCTCTCTCTGTTGCAAATATTGTTTTTAAATTTTCCTTTCCCCCAAAGACGTCCATCTAGTTCCTTGGGTGCCAGCTGGCTGTTTTGATTTAATCTCTTATGCATAATTTGATATACATAATTCCATTCAGATGGCGAGAACCACCCATCATAACCAGAAGTTCCTCATATTTATGTCTGTGATGCTTCTCTTTAATGATCAAGGCCTTTAGTTAAGGTTTATTCTTCAATTTCTACTATTAGTTCACATTTTATGTCCCTCTCTCTCTCTATAATATGTGTGTGTGTGTGTGTGTGTGTGTGTGTGTGTGTGTGTGTGTGTGTGAAATTTTGATTTTGTCCTTTTGGTTTTCTGTGATAAAAAAAATTAACTTTTCAATTTCTACTAAAAGTTCTTGTCGTTCAAAAGTTCAAATGTTAATAAAATACTTTTTATTCATCCACTAAAGTTCAAATACATTTTTTACAACTTGTAATGGATGACACTCGATTTTAATACAGTTTTTTTTCAAATATTAATTAATTCATTAAATTTAATTAATTTTTAATACTTTACATTGAGTTTTAGCAGTTTGAAATAAAAATTGAAATCGACAGATAATAGCTCAATCGACAAAATGCGAGCATGTCAGTTTTTTCACATGAAGGTAAAGAATGCGAGTTCAATTCTCGGGGAAATTAATCATTTTTTGATACATTATTTACATTGATTGTAGTTATTTAACAAAAAGTAATTAAAATAAAAATTTTCTTTATTGACCTAAAAAAAGTACATAAAAATTTATATTACTTGTTCCATATAATTAGTGGGATTCTTTCGAAGATATGTTTTTACCAAGCTTTTAGAAATCTTTCGTATTCAAAATTAAGCTCTAACTTCATAATTGAGCAATAAAGTATTTTTATAAAACGTCTATTTTTAAATACTACTACGCTTAATGTAATGCAATTAAATGTTTAAAAATATGTTATTTTTCTTAATGCTTGAAAATGTAATTCGTAATTTAATACACTAAACTTTTGTTTGATTCTGAGAATTTTTTATTGAATAATCTTCTAACTTATTACTAAAATTATGAAAAAAATGTATGAGACACATACAGTTCCAATGGTGGACTCCTTTACCTTATGTTTTAAAAAATTATTATTATTTTCACTAAGGATATATATATATATATATATATATATATATATATATATATATATAT
>JAOUZG010038877.1:743614-769145 GCA_026289955.1 Argiope argentata | reverse complement strand
TGCTTAAAATTTTCCGTTTTCCAAATTATGAAACACATTTCAGGCCAAACGGCAGAAAATTAGGGAGATGCATTGAAACATGAATGAAAAAGTATAACACTTTTTAAAAAAATCATGTGATATATTCATCAAATCCCAAAACACTTTCCTGATATAACCATAAAGAACTACCTAAATAAAATGTTTTATGGAAAATTTTAACAACCACAAATCAAGAAAAAAATAGCTGATCACCAGAGACCACTCCATAAACCAAGTATGTTTCGCTATAGGCAAAATAAAGGAAAATGAAATTCATGAGCGGTCTAGGAGAATAAATAGAAAATGAAGGAAAGAGAAATACAGGTGAAACGAAGACGAATATTGTTGTTGTTACTTATAGTACTTTACAAGCCCGATGACAGATCTATCAGGGATTCAAGACAGTGAGCATCTCTTATTTTTCAGAAGTGCCAACTAGGGGCCAAGGGTACAACTTATCTACCACATGCATCACATTCGCTTGCACAAACCCTTTTTACAGGGAGCCCATTCACACGTCTCACAGATAGAACACAGAAGAAGAAGAACTATGCCGGAACACGGACTCGAACCCGGGACGCCCAGATCTCGGAGAAGACACGCTACCCCTATGCCAGGACGCCGATGCGAAGACGAATTTTGAATGGAAGTGAAATTAAAACAGGGATCAATTAACCAAACATCAAGATAATTATAATGAAATTATAGCTCTGGTGCCTTTTGATTAGTTCAAAGAAACACTTTGAAAAATTCTGCTTTAATAAGCTCAAAGCAGACTTGATACATGCACATACACTTGATACAGACTTGAAATTGGTTTTTAGTCTTCAAATCAGTTAGTTAATTGTGTGCGCAATGGTTTCTCATGCTGGTGAATGGCTAGACCCAGTCCCACATTTTTATTGCCGGTTCATTTGTTTTCTAGCTTCTTTTCAGGTTTAATTTTTTTTCCTTTGTCCTTGATTATTGGGAACTCAGAGAATTAAATCAAATTAAGACTATCAAACTGTCAGAACCAGTAATACAAGGAAATTAGAAGAAGACTGAAAACGCAACTTAAAAAGATTATTTCAGTTGATTATATAGCTTTTCAATTCTAAAGGACAGGACATCACTAGTTTTCACACCATTAGAAAAGTAAATAGCCAGGTAATTTATCTTCGAATAGTATATGGTCTTTCGAAGTGTGTTAAATCTTACTGGAATCCCCTAATTCAGCCAATGGCATACATATATACTGAAGGATTAAAACACCGTGATTTCATAAGTGCGAAATAATATTGAGTTCTAAAGGCCATTACCGGTTTCTATACAAAACTTTTCGTAGGAAGCTTTCCATTATTTTCAGGTAATAACTCAACTGGGTACTTACGTATTAGACCGTCGATGCAAACGGTCTAGTAACTAATTGGTGAAGGATTCAAATTTGGCGATAAACAGTCCACGCCAACGAAATCAACAAAATGGCGGACGACAGTTAAGATTTGAACAATTTCAAAAATAATGTTGGTTTAACAACTCATTGGTGGCGACTTCAAATTTGGTGATAAAGATCGATGGTCTAATACGTAAGCGCCTTCAACTCTACAGTGTTTTCCTCCAGGATGGTGAGAAGCAATCACTTTACCAGAAACTTCTCATCCCTATTATAAAGGGCTTCCTAATGGGATTTCCCAGGAATTGATTTCATTGCCACAGTGTGTGTTAATTCCAGTGTGCAGCATTAAAATCAATTTATCAAAACTATAAAAAGAATGCTTTTAAAGAAAATTTCTAAAAGTTGATAGCTTAAAAAAATTCAAAGAAAAACTAAAGGGCAAATAAATTCGTAACAATAAAAAAAAATGAAATTTTTGACATTCCGTAAAAATTAGTTATGTGCAATAATATATTGAAAAGTTCTCATGGGGAAGGGAAACTATTTTTTTATTAACTTGAATTTTAATTAAATTTTCGAGAAAAACTCACTTCAATGTGTTCGTTCTCACCTTTCAAAATATGTATTTAGAAAATATGGTGCCTCTTTACTAAACGAGAGTCAATTGGAGCACCAATAAACATACACATTAATTCTCCTTTATAGTAAGTAGAGATTAATTAAATTTTTTCTGTCTAAGCAATGAAGTTTTTAAATTTGAACTCTTACATTTGAATATTAACCTGGCCACATGTCAAGAAGAGGAAAAACATTTCCTTCTTCTGCATCTAAAAATGGATTTAGTTATGAAACAATAAATGTAATTTTTTAATGCCAGTAAATGGCAGTCCCGAATAACAATCGCATTCCCATTAATTCATCCTTCCCAGGGTATCAATCCCCCTACGGGCACCCCGAAAAGAGAATGGGATACTTCCAGCATAGTGGTAGAATCTCGCCACCTTAAAGGGTACGCAAATAGATGGTGTCTGACTCCTCCCATCGACAATGGAACGTGCTTCCTTCGGGAAGAGTTGTACCTTGGTCGGCGATCACGGACTCAACCACATTTCCAGGCAGTGTTTCTGTTGCGCAGTCCGTTCATTCAATTGTATCGTTTATCCTTGTGCCTTCGGGTGGGTTGGTCAGTGACAGGATTTACTAATGTTACATTTTTGGTTAGCTAAAACTGTCTAAAATTTTGATATTTAAAACTTCGTTCAATTTCAAGCCCAGATGTGTGAAACTTCTTGTGTAAATTAACTAATAATGCATGAAGAATATTTTGCAAAATATGATTGATGAGACTGATAAGCATAAAAATTTAGGAATCAATTTTTTAAAGCAGTCAGATAATTAACTCAGGCAGTATAAAATATTAAAGCCTACAAAAATCCTTTTTTATTCAAATGCATGCCTATTTCTTAAAATTTAAGTATTGGTTTTCGTATTCCCCTAATTAAGCAGGACATATTTCCTGAATTTAAATAATATTTTTCATGTAAATATATTTTAATAATTTCAACATGAAAATATTCATATATTTCAAAATTTGATTGATATGTAATTTATATTATTTTAGAAGCCTTAATCTATTCTGTATATTTTAATCCGCATTTCTCTAATTTTTTGCTTGCATATACAGTTTTATCAATTTTCTTAGACTTTCAATTTTATCACTGAAAACAGTAGCAGTATTTCAAAATGAACGCACTTTAAAGCATTTTTATCAACGCACGATTCTGGTGTAAAAATTTAACTCTAATAAAAGAAATTACATAAAGCAAACATTATATCATAATATACTTAACATGGAAATATAAACCTACTCTTCATATTTTAACCATCCTCAATTGGGGGGGGAGGCAAAATTATAATATTAGCAGCAACAACAAAAACAATTTGAGTTTTATTTCAACAATAAAATATATTGTTGTAAAATGAGCTTAGTTTTTTTTTTAATTTATAAAAAAATAGAAAAAAAATTGTGACAAAAATTTAGCACCATTAAAAAAGACGTTTTCAAACTTTAACATCATATAAAAATGTAGTGGGTGGATGTTGTAATAGTAACGAAAGTTGCTGCGGAAACACGAAAAAATTCCTCCCAATTTTTATTCGTCAAAATTATGATTCAAATTTCATACAAAATCGCTCCAAGATACATATTCCCATTTTCCAATGTTTATAAGTGTCTTATTTCATAGTCCTACTTCTAATAGTCTAACTTGAAGAGCATATTCATATTCATTTTTTTTTCAATCCTGTTATTAATTCACATTATATTTAAATCTTGTTTCAATATTCAATCGTTAATAAAATATTTTTTATTCATATCCTCAAGTTCAAATATACTTTTTAAAATTTATAATGGATGACACTCGATGTTAATACTGTTTTTTCAAGTATTAATTCATTAATTAAATTTAATTAAATTTTAATGCGTAAATAGAGTTTTAGCAGTCTGTAATGAAAACTGAAATCAACAGGTAGCAGCTCAATCGGTAAAATGCGATAATTTCAGTATTTTTCACGTGAAGGTGAAGAATCCGAGTTCAATTCTTGTGAAAATCAATCATTTTTTGATAAATTGATAAATTATTTATTTTAATTTTGATAAATTATTTATTTTAATCGTTAATAAAAGTAACTTAAATAAAAATTTTCCTTGTTGATCTAAGTAAGAATTGTCTTGAATTTTTTTTATAATACTAGTTATTAGTAGCAGTTACAATAATCTAAATGTCGTCGATTCTTCTGTTAATTATTAAAAATCGAAATCTATATAAATTAGTTAACAGTCTACTCCCTTCGCTCTTTTTGTTTACAAATTGATAATTTTTCGACTCTCGGTAAGACAAATAAATTACGGTGTCGCCTAGTTGTCGCCTGGCGTGTCCGATTATCGACAAACAGAATTGCTTAAAGTAGTAATCCGTGTCTTCGACATGTTTGAAGAAAGTATCACACGGTGTTTCTCTCCCTTATCAATCGATCCATTCCTCTGTTTGTTCTGCATCGGGATAAGATTCTTCCTGGAGATATCCATTCTGTTTTTATCTGCCCAGCACTTCTGCACGAGTGTTTCACTTAAAGGATATTATCTAATACCTCTCATTTCTTTTGTAAATGCTCGAGATTTTCTCGGCAAAACATGCTGTCGCCAAATGGGTGCAAGGTTAGGCGTTTCTCTGGCTCTCGGAGAATTAAATTATGATTATTCACCCACCGTTTGTATATTTGCTTATATACAGGGTGATTATAATTGAATGTCATAATTTTGAAAATATGTTAAAAGAATATCAAAATACAACCTTGTTGTTCAACGAGGATAGCAATTTAAAGTTTAAATTCTACACATTTATAAGTGTTCAATGTGAGCCTCCTCTAGAAATACCAAGAATATCGAATATTACCGATAATCCATCCCACAATTTTTTTTCTGCATGCCTGGTATAACGCTTTGGAAATTTACAGATATACTTATGTAGCGATAAATGATGATTTTTTCTGTGGCTGATAAAATTCAGACTTTCATATCTGCAAGCTTTCAAAGTATCATATCACATATACTGAAAAAGTGTAGGGACTGGTTATCGTATCGTTTTATATCGTTTACATTTTCGGAGGTGCTTATAATTAACACCTATAATTGTGTTCAATTTAAAAATTTATAACTTTGAAAGCTCTCATAAAACTGATGAAATATTTTCATTTCAATATATATATATATATATATATATATTTAAATATATGTTATGTATTTTTTATATATATATATATATATTAAAAATTCATACCACGCAAATATAATTTCAAGATCATGATATATATATATATGTATAATTTTATATATTAAAATATTATAAAAATTTAAATATATATATTTATAATTTTTTTTAAATTCAAGCCTTAATTTTGAATGAATATCTTCAAATTACTAAAAATTCTTTTTTTTACATCCACAAACTTTCATTGCACGTTTGGCACATAATTCTTATATACTTTGATATAGCTCTATATTATTTTAATTTGCGTTCGACCGAAAGGGGATTGACTTTTTACAATAATATAATGATGATGAATTGTTCGAGGAACAATTTTACTTTTTATTTTCACATTATGGAGTATATAATGAGAGATAATGTCCAAAAATTTGATCGTGTATTCTTGATGAACCTCTTTTTTCTGACATCTTCATAAATTTTTTAAAAAAAAGTTCATCACTTGATCTATTTTATTTATTTATTTTTTTATTTGTCTGAGTTCACTTTCATTCAAAATCTCAAGGAATGAAAGTCATAAAATGTGAAATGTATTTTCATCTCAAGAATTATAGATCTCAATAATGTTTAGACAATCGAGAAATTGACTGTTTATCAATCTATTTGTAATTGTTTGTGTGAAAGAGCAATACAGAAAAATTAAATACTAAATGTCTTTATCATTATTATTGTTGTGGTTCTTCTTGTTGCTGTTGTTGTTTTTAGATACAAATAATCACAATAAAAGACATTTCGTATGGAATTTTTCCTTTCTAGTAGCATATTTTTTGTTGTACAGCTCCTAGAATTACTTTTTTTCTGGAATTACTGGAATTACTTTTTTTTTCTCGCTCAATTCTTCTCCCCGTGTTTTGAAATCATGGTCACCGATTTTGGACTCTTTACACTGAGTAATCCGCTTTATAGAGAGCTCAGAGTAGATGTGGTTTAATTTTGATTGCCTTACAGTTAGCAGTTTAACAAAAAAAAATAGTTTGATAATAATTCGCTTTAAAGGAAATAACGTGAGTAAGGTGTCAAAAATTAAGAAAACAATTCACAAAACACATTTTGAAGATGAAGTTTTAAAAAAAACTGTTACAATATCAATAGATTAATATTTTATCATTGCATAACAGTTAAGAAAGATGCATTCTACTTTTCAAGGCCTAAACTACGAGAGAAAAGAGGAGAATAACTCAGCATGATGGTGATATTCAGCAATATGTAGAATTACTCTGTTATAGTATGGTGGTGACATCTATGAGAGAACGGAAGAACTACAAACTTTTTCAAGAAAGTCAATATTCTAAAATTAAAATAATATTTCACGCTGATATGATCATATTATGAATATCTTTTAAGTTATTGGCACTCTAGTTTAAGAAACTCATAACTATTATCAGTCGAAGAGATAATTATTGGTAACAGATCCTCTAGAAGTTTACGAAATATAAAATTGTAAAATTTAAGCAAGGTGATGTTTTGGTGCGTTGTAATACGGACAAAATCGATTATGCATTACGGATGTCTTTGACATAGAAAAATTTTAGTAATTAGATCATGTACCAAATATCATTTATATAACAGGCTGAATGTTTGAATTACGCGTTTACATGCTTGATATTGTACAGGCCGACAGGAAGTTTGTTGATACAGATTAGCACTTTGGATTTTATAATTGTTTCCCAAATTTTATCTATCTAGCTCTCTATGTTTTGATTTTGTGCTACTTTGCTGTCACAGAAAGTAGCACAGACAGATAAATACATTTCCTGTGATTGAACTCCGTTCGAAAGTTGATAAAAATCTGCATGTTTATTGTTGTAGCTGCATATGAAATATCCACAAAACATTTTAATCATTTTCAAAGACATACAGGCAGGACATATGAAAGCAATTCTAAAAATCAGTTTGAGGATTCAGAAAGATTTGAAAGGTTGAGATTCTTGAAAATGTCAAATGAATTTTTTTTTCAGATAGCAATACTTTCACTTTGCATACGAGAAAATAAAAATCGTTTGCTTACTTAAATAAAATTCTTGGTGACAAATTTTGTTCTTAGTCATACTACAGAAGAATTTAATATATAATTTCATGGCAAAAAAAGATCTTAAAGACGTGCATCATAAAAATGAGTTTTTATAACCATTCTTTTGATGGGAGAAGTAGAATGAGAATTCCGATTATCCGAATGGCTTCCGGGGGGGGGGAAGAAATCTTCAAATAAAATCTTCGCGGGCGAAAAGAGAACACAACTTTGTATCGACTGATATAATCAAGTATTTATATTTTGATAGGCTGTATGAAAACTCAAAATCTAAACAAACTTAATTCTGTTGTTATTAAAATAATGCGTTATGATGTATCTAGCGTACATAAGCCATCATTTGAAATAAAATTTTCCGAAATCAGTTTGTTTGGGACTTTGAATACTGTCAAAGATGTAAGTGATGTAACGTTTTATTCTAAAAAAAAAATGTGAGACTTTTGGAAGTCTTATGCCCCATATCTAGGAATCAAGTAGAGTTTCACGTAGATCTAAAGATATGCCACACGAAATAAAGATTTTCGAACTTCGACCAATTATTGTGACTGGGGGATTGGTTCTTTAAGTTCCCTATTTATTTTTAATATATATGAATGAAAATTTGGTTGCTCTTTTCCTTTAAAAAATCATCATCTTTTTTTTCTGGCTATAATCTAGCTTTCTGAATATTCGAATATTAAAATCTGGTTTGGTACCAATTCATCAAGATAATAATTGCTGATGACATTTCGGAATTTTTGAAACAAAATTTCATCATAATTCTGTAGTGTACATTACTTATCTTACATGAGTATAAAATTCCTTAGAATGGTGTGAAAATTTGTCGATTGAATTAATGGCTGTAGATACTTATAAGAAAGTAGAGACAAGAATTTCAGTCTGCTGAAAACTTTTACAATCATTCTCCTAAAATCTATTATCATCAAAAATGATTCCATCAAATATCGAAAATATTTAAACTTTAATTTAAAATTTTAACAGTTAACTTTTCTTGCGTGGATTTTGTCCCCTTTTAGTCACACGATAGTAACATCCATCCGAATACCAAAATACTACGTTCCGTTTAAATTTTTGTTTGTTACTGTTGTTGTTTCTTATGGCACTTGCATGAACAAGCTCACTGACGTAGGCAGCTATTAAAATCTCATCAGCGTCTCTTGTTTTGAAGTAGCGCCAACTAGGGCCAAGAGTACGACTTTTGCTACTCACTCATCACATTCGCTTTCATAGCTCCTTTTTATTAGAAGGTGGCACATTCATACATCTCATAGATAGAACACTGAAGAATAACCATACCCTAACCGAGACTCGAACCCAGGAACCCTATATAACGAGGAAGACGCGCTACCCCTATGCCAGGAAGCCGGCAAATCTTCGTTTATACAAGGTGATCAAAATTAAAACACCCCTTCCCTGAGTTCTTTATAAAAGGAACTACTCAGGGTAAAAGCTCCAAAACTGGTGAATATGCTATTCAAGACATGGGAAAACGGCTTCACGAAAAACAGTTAGTTCCAGAAACACCAATATATGGAGTTGTATAACAAACAAACAGGCTAAATATTGTCAAAATATGCATATTTAATACGTTTTATTTGAATGTATCAAACCTTCTATCACAAAGACCTTATCGATGCTTACTAACTTATTCAACTGCGGATTTTAGCTGATCGATTGAGAGGCTTCTTACATGCAAAGTGATACTATCTTTCAAATCCACCAAGGTTACTAGGTGACCTCGATAAATAGGATTTTTAAAAATATCTCCAAAGCCAAAATTCACAGGGATTAAGATGTTTAGAACGAAATGGTTAGGTTTGAAACAACGCACGACTAATTACTTTATCATTTGGTCATTGTTATGTTTCCATAGAAACTACCGTACACAGAGTCCAATGTATACAGACGTTTCATCTTACTGTAAGGTAATTGAATATAGATATTGTTGCTATTGCATTTCGGGTACAAAATAAATTTTCAATCATGTTTTGGTACCTGTTGGTTCTTTGTGCAAATTCTAAAGTCGACAAAACTCTCGAAATGCAGCTACAGCATTTCCTTTGTTTTCATAAAACAACGTCGCGAGTGAAACCATCTCTAAGAAAGACTTTTCCAAGTTTTATTCCTTTTATTCTAAAACAGTAGCACCAAAATAGGGTATTATGCAAATTTTTGTGCTTATAATGTGAAACTGAAGTTAAAATAAAAGTTTCTTCCTTTTTTATGTTTATATATATATATATATATATATATATATATATATATATATATATATATTTCTTCTTTCTTTTCATTTCAGTATAGAGACCAGAAAGGAAAAATTATATATCGCATGTCTTTTGTGTGTGTGTGTGTGTGTGTGTGATTATTTGCAGCTCTTTAGCATGCTTTTATTCTACAGCGCCATCTATTGATGTTTCTGCGACAAATTTTTTTTTCGTCCCATGCGTCTCGAATAGTATTCACCAATTTTGGAGCTTTTACACTAAGTAGTTCGCTTTATAGAAAGTTCAGTGTAGGGATGTTTTAATTTTGTTCATCTTGTAGTTTTGCTTTCAAATAAAAAAATAAATTGATAATAATTCGCTTTTAATAAATAAAATGATCAAGGTGTCAAAAATTAAAAAAAAAAAACATTAACAAATCACATTTTGAAGATGAGCAAAAAAAAACCTATTGCAGTATTAACAGATTATTAGTAAATAGTTGTATAACAATTACGAAAAACGCATCCTACGTTTCAAGAAATAAACTACTCGAGAAAAGGAAAGAATAACTCAGCCCGATAGTGATTTTCAACAGTTTGTGGAATTACTCGATTATAGTATGGTGATGACATCTATGAGAGGAGGGAGAAATTACAACTTGTTTCGTGAAACCGAACAAGATAAGTGCCAGAATTGCCTGTCCTTGACTATCGAATGAAATTACCTGGAGAATTAGTTACACTGCTAAAGCAGCAGCAAAATTCCTTAGTGAATGCTAGTCGAATAAATTGTACTATCGAACTGAGGGCTAGCACTTCAATAAAAAAAATGGCCCTCCAATATGTTTTGCATGAAACAATTGATAATAGGGCAAAATTCGGGGCAAATTGATATTATGAAGCAAGATTTAAACTAAATGAACTATTTTACAAGTGGCATTTGGGTTACAGAGTTGGAAAAGATCTGTCAAAACATTAAAATATTTTTCATAAAACCGGCTTCTTAAACAGAAGAAATGATAAAATACAATTTTTGACCAGTTATGAATCAACATTTAACCAAGACATGCCAAATCCATTCCCTACAAGCAACTGCAAGTAGTGGTGGTTTAGAAAACATTTTTATCACTATAAAAGTTATAAATGCGTAGATGCATCAGAATAGCATCATGTAGCTGTAGCCAAAATCCCAGGCGAATAAGCAGATTAAGGGATTCTAAATACCTATGCATGTTTTAAAAATAAATTTTGTTTTTAGCTCCAATTGAATTTGAAACTGAATAGTTTCTTCTGTAAATTTCATCTTTGAAACCATTGAAGGCTGATATACGCTTCCACCGATTTGAGATGTGTACTTCATTTTCACTTGTCAATTCAGGAGCATACAAAATAATCGCATCATGCCTTTACCATCTTCTGCTGCGGAAAATTCTCTGCTCTCAGGTTCACTACACTAATATTTATTAACCACTTCACATACAATGGCGTCTCTGACACACGCATAGAATTATAGAATTATTAATTTTAAACCTGCAATTAAGTGAAAGTATTCAGTAATTTAAATTACAAGAATCACTTAGAAATTATTCAATATGTTAAAACTCGTTACATTATTATAGGAATTAAAATAACAATAAATGTTTAATATTGGATGTGTCATCCAATTAGGAAGTTAAATAAATTCGTATGTCAAGTGGTTAATTAGGATACTCTAAATGTTAAAAGACTTAAATATTTGAAATTTAACCCTATATTTTTATAGGAACTTCACATGTTTACAAATGTAAATTCCTTCACATTAAATGATTTTGAATATTAAAAAAGGGGTTGAGGTAATGGTCTATTGAGATAATCTTTTTACCACGGATGGAGTCGATAGATTTCAAATCCGTCTCACCTGCCAAATGTAATATTTGTCAAGATATTTTTTATACCAAACGGGACTTTTCTTAACCATTAAAAATTTGCTGCTCATGAGCGTGTGGAAATCATTCTCGATTCTCGAAATCTTTCTAAATATTTCTCGAGGTCAATCCGTGTCTATTGTTACTAGAATGACGATTTTCAAAGGTTTTACATCCAAAAAATTATTTCTCGACCAAAAGTTTAAATCACAGTCTTAAAAATCTTGAAAATAAATGTAATTATTGATTTCTTTTTATATAACGTAAGTCATAATGATCGAATTAAATAGTCCGAATGCATGGAGCGGTCTATTAGACGATTCACCTAGCAACTTGAACAACAGAAAAGCATACATTGGATATATTTTCATTTTCATAATTATGATTGATAAATCCAATCCAGTTCACCAACGGCATTTAGCGTTATATAATGGAAAGTTCCACAGTTTCCTATTCCAAAGCAGTAAACAATTTTGCAAGAACAGTAATAGGAAAATTAAAGAGGTGAACTCAAGAGGCTTTACTGCTGGGGAAAATTAATTCAAAATTCCTTATTTGCCTATGAAATATTAAATGCATGGGGATGATTGTTTCTAGCTTAGATATCAATGCCCGAGAGAATTCATAAATCATCCAGTGGTGACATATGCCTTCTAAAATTAAAGTAATATCATGGTTTTTTAGAAATTGCTCATCAAAGAAACAATCATAGGGCATACCCGTTGAATACATAATTTCAAAAGAATTTCTTGTAGTGTATTTACATTTGTACTTGGCCTTAAGAAACTTTATAAATTCTATTGAAAAAAATAAAAGCAATTTTTGGGGTCTTTACTTGAATTAAAAGCCTTTTGATCATGATGATCAGTCATGATCAAAATGACTCCATTCAGACCAGCTTGCCGACAAAGCTGGTCGTCCCTAGTCTTTTAAAAGGATTGATTCGAAACTGAAATAAATGCCAACATCTTTTAATAAGAAAATTTAAAATTAATCCAATGAAAGTGAACTTGTAAAGGATACGCTAGTATTAAATTGATATTTTTCATAGTTAAATATTTAAAATTTTAATAGAAAGCAGTTATGCAAATTCAAGATATATGGCATTTTACAAGGTAAACGACTATCGTTTCATAGAGGAAATTTCACAAACGAAATATAATAATCCTTCTCGTACACGTATAATTTGCATAATTCCCAAACAATCTCAAAATCAGGATTTCCAACAAATTAAAGATTTAAATTTCCTTGATAAGCATTCACTTTACTACCAGAGAGAAACAAGAACTACTATTTTAAATGCATCAATCACAATATGCTTCTATTCAGTTATCAATTGGTGCAAAAATTGCTAATCATTGTCTCCATTTCGGTTTACTTCGAGTTCAAGCTGAAGTACGATTTTCGGAATCGAGTTTAATTATATCTATACATAAACGACTAAAAATTCATTTATAATTTGGATTTTTTTTATTTCAATTTTCCGGGGAGGGTGGAAGCGATATATTTGTGTAAAGGTGTTCTAGTTATAGAATTAAGGTTTCTTATTTAACCACTTGACATACGAATTTATTTAACTTTCTAATTAGATAACTCATCCTATTTCGGTAATTTATTGTTAATTTGATTTTTTAAATTATATATGGAGCATTTGGGATACCAAATCGTTTCATATTGATTTTTTTCGTATTTAAATAGTTAATTCTGTGGCTTAATTGCAGACTTGAAAATAAAAATTCAGTAATTCGATGCGTGTGTCAGACACGTCATTATATGCGAAGTGGTTAAAATTTAAGGCTGAAGTCTGCGTTTCCAGGAACTATACGAAGAATTTAAGTTTCTATACAAGTGGATTGAAGTAATGAAATTTAATGAAAAACCATTTTACTCCAGGAGCCTACCTATTATTACAGTCACAAAATTCATCCTCTACTAATTGATGTTTAACTCTCTCACCCATTACAGTATAAAATGGTATTTCTGAAAACTTATCACTGGGCACGTTAGCCCATTGAATTCAAATTTAAAAACGAAGATTTGTATGAGGTTTTGCCATCAAAATTGAGAAATGATATTTTAGAAGAGATCTTTCAAAGGGTTAGCTATCGTTCCATTAGCTAATGAATATTTAAAATGCGATACCTAGCTAGTTGCTATTTTTTCTTTATACAAAAATTAAAGTCTGAGGGACATAATATAGTTAAGCGAACACGGAGGGGTAGCAAAAAAATAACCCGGCTGATTAATATTGTCATCTTTTAGGAGAAATAGATGCCAGGTACTCTGATCTCAGGTTAAGGTTTTCTAAGTGAACAATTTAATAAAATTAATACAGACCGAGGATTTGATTTTTGAGATAACGTTTTTAATGAGTGAAATTTTACTGTTAAATAAAAATACAAGAACATTTCAATGAAAAATAAATTGTAATATGCTAGATTCTGCAACAGTAGGCGGATTCGAAATTCTTTCCAAATATTTTGTAAATAGTTTTCCAATACTTAACCTACAAAAAAATAAAGATATATCAAGTTTTGATACCATCTTTCTATTACTCGACAACGAAAAATTCGAAGTTAACTTTCATTTTTAGTATGAATATTCACCTTTATGACAAAGAAATTTTTCTACAATATTACCATAAATTGTTAAAATCTTAAACTATGCTACATGTGAAAATGCTATAGATGCCCTCCCCCAATGTATATTTAATCTTTGAAATGCTTATTAAGTTTCTTTCAAGATTAAAGTTTAAATGGATGATTGAATAAACTTAAAGCAAATTTAAGTTATGCTTAACATGTTTTTACTTAGTATGTAGCAATGCAATAGTTAAGCAGCATTTCATTTTTCCTATCTAAAAACTAATCCACAAAGACAAATTAGAAAGCATCTCATTCAAGAAATTTCTAAACAAGTACCTCAATTGTATTCTTGAAGATTCCATTTCCTCGTATCCAATTTTGAAAAGACCCACACTTTGCAAATATTCCATCAGAAAAACAATAGATGAGCTACCAGTCAGACACTGAAGCTAGATTTGAACTTTAAAAATTCTGAGAAGATATCAAGATTCTATATTAGTTTTATTTAAATATTTAAATTTATTCTTGCGTTTTAAGTTTTAAAAGTTGGCATACAGAAAACTGAAAAAAGTATTCAAAATATGCAAATGGTACATAATCAATAAAAAAACCCAAGATTGGGCTGGGATAGCCTAGTTGGTAAGGCGGTGGATTCGCATTTCTTGGGTTGCGAGTTTGAACCCACCAGCCGAAGACTGTCCGTATGTGTGGCGACTAGTGGTCGTTAGATCTGTCGTGGCCACTAAGTCCTCCATATCGAGGGTAGTACCACTGGGGGTAATAGTTCAGAGGTGATTATCCTCTGTTTCAGATCTAAATTACAATCTGTGGATGATTGAATGAAATGCATAAATGAATGAAGTCCGCCGCGCAGAAAGGGCTGTGACGTGTGTGTAGCTAAGTCGTACTCTTGGCCCTAGTTGACTATACTGGAAAACAAGAGATGCTCAATCGGCTTAAATCTCTGACTGGCCTATCAGCGGACTTGGAAAGTCCTATCAGTAGCAACAACAACAGATTAATAAGATCAGTGAAATCATTTTCAATAGCTTCCAAGAAAAAAATTGCTAATTGCTAAAAGTAAATGGAAATTAATAACTGCTGAAATAATCGGCATTGCTAAAGACTACAGTCGGCCTCAACAAATCCTGCCGATGCTGCTGCGTTCAGTGGTGGCGGGGTGGTCGACTTACACTAGAAGAAGTGTATATAGTTAATATATAATTATATTTTGAACATTTATTCTAGTAATCTATAGACATCTCGTTGTTTCCGCATCTTATTTCCTACTTAATAATAATTAGTATATAATGCAACTAATATATTTTATAATTCCAAATTTATATTCCATTTAGTGTGTGTTTTGTGCTTTAGAATATATCTTTCTTTTAGTTAATTCATAGACAAAAAATATCATTCTCTCATCCTTAGTTTTTATGAGTCCCATTTCTGTTAAAGCAATTTGCTGTTGTATCCTTTGTCTATATTTAAAATTTGTTGTTGTTTCTAATGGCACTTGCCACGGACAAGCTCGCTTAGGTAGTCAGCGATTTAAGCCTGATCAGCGTCTCTTGTTTTGTAAGAGCGCCAACTAGGACCAAGAGTATGACTTTAGCTATTCACTCATTACATTCACTTGCACAGCCCCTTTTTACAGGGGGGGGTACATTCACACACCCTACAGATAGTTTACAGAAAAACAACCCAGCCCGAACCGGCACTCGAACCAGGGACACTCAGATCGCAGTGAAGATGCGCTACCTCTATGCCAGAACGCCGGCTTAAAGCTTGTAAATGATCTTTAAGGACACCTCACAAATAAATTCTATACGTGATTATTTATTCAACCAGGAGGAATTGGCTTCCAAAACTATTTTGCTGGATCTTTGATAAATTTGACAGACCAGAGAAAGGTTGGCCATTTTCGGCGCGCAATAATTACGAAATATGAGCTTCTGGCGGGAATTTAATAATTTTACTGAATCTATCTTGTTGTATTTGCGATTAAACCTTGGCATGAGCTTAATATTTTTCTAAAGTCGAATTTGTATTTTGGATATGTTTTTCTCAATCGATTAAAATAAAGATTTGACAAAACACTGCGCCTGTAGTTCACAAAATCCAGTATCTAATTTGGTATATTTAAATCATTACTTTTTTTGAATTATCGTTTTAACTTGTTTCTAAAAATATAGACCTACAGACATTCAACATTTTGCTAGGTCCGGCTTTTTAATTTTGATTGATAATAAAAATAATTATTTCTTTATTTCATAAAGAATTTAGCCAACAAAGTATTATAAGCATCTAATTAGTCTGAGTGGTTAAGAAGGTTTAGAAATTAATAACAGCAAACCTTCTGACCATCAAACCTATAAACTTTTGACGACGCAAAACGCAAAAAAAAGGGAAAAGTTAATTCAAAAGTTTATAAAAATATCATCGAATATCTGTACGCTTAATCGCAACCACATTCATAATTTTTTTAAAAAAATCAATGAGTTGTTTAATGAGCATTTTTGGAACGAAAATCAAATTTGATAAATCACTTATTGACGAAAACTGGAAGACTGGAAGACAAGATTTTGAAAATTATATCTTCTTAGTCTTTAATACATTTTAAATTTCCTTTTACTAATTAATCTCTGATACTTTGAACAATTATTTACAAATCCGAAATCAAACGACTCTTATATTTATTTATTTGTTTAAAATTAATCTATTGATAATTAAGGACAATTGTTTAAAAATAGTATTGTTTATCAGTTTTATGCAAAAAGTTAAAACTTTTTTGTATAAACTCATCCTGTGTAGTGACACATTTCAGACAAGTGTTGCGAAAACCCGTAATAATTAAAACTAGTGAAAACTAAAACAACTTTATTCACTAAAAAACAATAACAAATGTTTCTATATTTTCCATGTCAAATCTTTTAAAAAGGAGAGAGCTAATATTCAAGATTTAAAAAAGATCGGAGTTTTGTTGGCAAACCGATTCTCTGAACTCCTTCCGGAATCCACTGCTTGTTGCTGCAGAGGCTCTTTCGTATGCAAATTCTGCAATAGTGCTGCAGAGACCGCGGCTCAACAAATGCATGGAATTCACCAACAGCTTCAGAATAAAAGTTATAAACATTAACAATCTCATTCGGACTTAATACATTTGTGAAAATATCATTGATTTCTTCACTACTGAAAAGAGCATCAGGTGTTGAATTCCACACCAAGCTCAAGGCTTCAGACGCGGCGATGTTGTCATCAAAAATATTCAGGTAAATCCAGAAAAGTTGCAGCAGCAGAGTAATTCTCCGTCGACTTTTCCAACTCCCTCTTTTCTTTCGTTGCAAATTTTTTGAAAATTGTTTTTGTCTCCTGAAAATGAAAAGAATCTTATTAAAGGTCAGAACTGAACAATATTTGTAAAATAACCTTTGGCGATCAATTGGTTTGTTAGGGAAAATTATCCGTTTTAATTTCAGTTAAATTTTTATGCTTAAATTGATGCTCATAACTGATGCCCCCCCCAAAAAAATCTAAGAATCAAAGTGTCACAGATATCAAAATCTGTCTTATTTAAATCTTTATATCCGCCCTGCCCATCGTTTATATCTACCTAGGAGTATCAGCTAGGTATTGCCTGTGGCATAGCAACCAAGAAGTAAAATTAGCTTTAAACTTAAGTGTAGCCTCCACACGATTATGACATGGGCATGTTACAAAACATCAAATGAATATAAAAATATATTTAGAAATTATCGAAAATAGCTACAAAGTCATTTTTATACCACACATTCAGAATATTTAAACTGTTAAAAATCTAAACCTATGATATATCTGTAGACAAAACACAGGCAAATATTTCGCTCCTCAGGAGATTCATTCTGTATCCGCAATTCAGCTGCAGTGGTATTTAAAAAAGGACGGTCATTTCGCTCATCAAAAGACTCTCCTTCCCTAAGTGTGAACGTTATTGTTCTCACCGAACGTTTCTTTCATCTTCCGGTCAATGTTGAATTTCCTTTTTAAGGGGAATATTGAGTTCTGAGTTGCTAGTAAACAAAGAAACGTATCGTATATGCCCACCATAGCTCTTGCTATTTGCTCATGCGCAGTTTCAGATTTTCGCGCATGTGCGGATAAGTGCAAAGTTAAAATCGCAATTATAAAACTTTATTTTGATATAATTTTAATATACTAAAACCTTCCCCAATATATACACTACAAAATTGTATAAATATCTTCAATGTCTGTTAACTATTTCTCGAGTTTTCGTGGTTCTAACATACAGAGGCCTAAAGGAGACTTAATTTATACTATGAAAAGATACCTTACAAGAGTCTAACTCCATAACTGCATATTGCTATTGAAAACAGGAATGTTCAATTCTTCTAAATTTCTCATTACTGCGAAAGTTCTCTTACTCACTTTCTTGCTTACTTAGTTTTTACTTCCTCCTCTTATTGACATATTATCTATTCAGATATCTCCTTTCTTAGCTTTCAACAATAAAAGAAAAGCGCGTGATTAAACAATAAAAACGGATTCGATTTCAATTCTGCAATCAGGGACCGACTTAGCCAAGTTGGGGCCAGGTGCAAAAATTATTTTGGGACCCCCTCTGCTTTACTACTTTAGTAATGAAGAACATTCTTTAAAGAAAGAAATGTAAAATAAAATTTCTCTTCGATTTTGGGGCGCCCACTAGTGTTGGGGCCCGGGGCAACTGGCCGGTATGTCCCTGCCTTAGTCAGGCCCTGTATACAATGGAAAATTGTATTGCTGTCAAAAGACATTGAAAAAACAATTTTAAAATATAACCAAAATAGGCATCTAAAAACCTTGACCAATGACCTCTTCGTAATGTAGTCAATAACAATATTAAACTGTCAGTTTTTTTCGAACTGTTTGAAAGTTTGTAGAGGGGGAAGTGGTCAGTTTGTGACCACTTTGGGGTCAATTATCTCGAAGAAAATATGTTTGACAGTTTCGGCCAATGTAAAAATGGACATTGCAACAGTCCACAGTCGGCCACAACAAATCCTGTCAATACTGCTACGTTCCGAAATTATCATAAAGTTATTAGAACTTTATAAATTTTAAAATATATTTTGAACCAAAGTTCATAATTGCTCCAGAACTTATGAAAAAAATTATGAAATTAAAACAAACTATATAACAAATTGCTTTATTTTCTACACCGTTTTAATGTTATTGGGTAGATTGCATCGTTTTCACATTTTCGTAGAATAATGTTTATTATAAAAGGCTGTATAATAAATAGCAAAACACTGTCGAATTAATTTTTAGGAATTATTACTAACCTCCAATTATTTCTGAGATTTCTAAGCACTAAAAAGAAATTCGCATAATTGAATGTGTAGAACAATACATTTCCTTCGAAGTATTTTTCTGCTTGTATATTTAGATCAAATCATCAAAAACAGAAAGTATGAAAAAGCACAACCTTTATTCAACTCGTTCGGATCGACTCTGCCTTTCCGTAAAAGAATGATGCCGTTCCTATATGAATAATATATTATTATACGAACAGTATTCTTAGTATGAATTCTTTAAGACACAACCTTGGGGATTGCCATTATTTCCTCAGTACAACTAGCACCTTGATTTGGGATTCATCACACATTACTATATAAAATACAAAGGATAAAAGAATAAATCTATGAAGAAATTTGAATTTATGTAAACAAGATACTGAATTGTTTACAGGAATACGACACTTCGTATTTTAATGCAATCGTAATCTGTCGTTAAATTTAATCTTCAAATATTAAGAATTCAAAATATTATGATGGTAACTAAGATCGATGTAAAATTATAAACACAATTTAATAAAGCTAATGTTAAGTTATTTTGTATGCAATGAGAAAATATTCTCCAGTTATGTGTCTGCTATACTACACATTCGTAAAAAGTAGTCGGTAAAAGTTGCGCTTAGTGTGCCCCTAGTCGCGCCAAGGATGCCAGGTCGCCAATAAAGATGGTGGACAAATTAAACAAACATTTCTATGGGATAGTTACGGTTATCACTTTTCGCAATATAATTATGATTTTTTAAAACCTATAAGCAGCGTTGAAGGCACCGGGCAGGATTTTTTTAACTTAAACATCCTACGGCTTCGCTAGCCACGGGAGCGGGAAATTAGTAGCTTCGCTAGGAAATTGAACATAAGGACTGTGTGAATAACATGAACAGTAAATAATAAATAATTGAGATAAAGTAATAAAGACGCGAAAAGAATGGATTTAATAGGAAATTTTATTTATAGGAAATTTATTAAAAAGGGTTGAAGCTCATGTACAACTCAACCATTGTAGGAAGAAGTAAACAAAATATCATTAGGGTTACTACAAGAGCGTTGTGTTGGGTTACCATATTGGCGGCAAACTCGGAAGCACACTAATGAACACTTTAACCAAGTAGTCAAATATGGGGATCTTCATTTGTAAACCCCCTTAGAACGTTCTTTTCTCGCTGACACACGCGATTCCATAACAATTTTATACAATTAAACTATTTAAAATATTTACAAAAAAATGCAAACTTATTTACAATATTTAATTTAAACTAAAAATGAAACATTTACAAAAATTTAGTTTTAATGGTGATATATAGGTATATTTTCATTATCATTTATTTATAAAACTGAACAATATTGTGAATATTTCAAAAGGCTACTTATGAAGGTTCGGGAAGTACTATAACATTATTAAGTATTAGGCTTTCTTATATTTTTCAGAATAATATAAAATTCGTCCATTCTTATATTATTCTGAAAAATTTAACTAGCAATGATTTGCGATTTTAAATAAAGAAAACCAATTTAATATAATCGCAACATTCTTGAATATAAATAAGATAGTTAAAAAAATTGAAAATATTGAAGCAAAATATTTTAAACTTGTTGAAGTTAGAAAAAAAGCAACGAGAATGTCTCCACAAAACTTTTTCGCCTATTCTTTAATATAGACGCTATATTCGAGAACATCTTTCATAACATTGGCGTACAATAGTTAAAGCATATAAATCTTTGGCGAGAATTTAACAATGCTAGGAATCTTACGTGTAATCCTTTTCGAGTTGTTTGGCGATTAATTCGTGACGTGCAGTTAATAGTATCCGTAAATCGAATTTTTGTTCTTCCCAACTGAAACAACAAAAAATGGCACAAAACTACATTTGACATAAAACTACAATAGCAGTGTCAAAACCCTATGCGAAATTTGATATACACAAGTCATTACGTCTTTGATTTATTGTGTTTAGACTCTTCAGAAAATACAGAATGACTAATGGTCAATATGTTATTATATTTACCTTAAAATTTTCACTGTGGATGTTAATCTGCATAAACCGAATTTTATCTAGCTAATTTTTCGTCGTTTTACATCTATAACGTTTGTAACCAGTTTGGCAAGCAGACTTCTGAACAAATTCGATTCAAAATTTGAAAAAAATTCACAAATTTAGCGTAAAGATCGTATACCTAATTTTATCCGTTTAGTTTATAGTGTTTCTGAATTATCTTTGTCACAAACAGAAGGACCTTTTCTCTAAACTTGTTTCTCGAACTAATGGAGCTCTAAACACGGGGATTTATCAAAATTTTGAGGTTCGAATTTTTTGACGATTTTACTTTCTATATACTGCCTACACGAGAAAATAAAAATTGAAATATTAAGATCACTGAAATATTAATATTTTGAATTTTAAAGGGGTATTAAATTAGTCCTCAAGTTTCTCCAAGAATACTTTAATATTTCTATTAATTTTTTAAATATAAAATTAGGATTAAAATTTTAAAATACCATTTCTAAATAATCGCTTATTATCCAAGAGATACACTAGGGACAGTAGCCTTTAATGTAACGCATTTTCAATTATTTTTACAGTAAGAAATTTACGGACATTATTAACATGCTTATTGTGATTATGTCATTTTTATATGAAGGAAATATTTTTAACCTTTTACTGCATAAATTAATAAAGCATTGAAAAAAATTCACGGTGAAAATAGCTTTATTTTATTATCAAAAAGACATTAAAAACAATGGAAAAAAATTTATATTTTAGTTTCTTTTTACGGAACCATATATGGGCTCGTATATAGTATATAAAACCGTTGAAAAGTGGAAAAATTATTATCCGTCGAGAAAGATGGATATACCCATGAAAATATTTTTTGTCAAAATTTTTTACGTTTTACTATGTTATCGTTTTTTGAAAATGAATCATTCGCACATCAATTCTGCTAAGTCACCCACTTGCCAAAAACAGAGGTTATTTCGAAATTTCATTAAATCCTAGACAATTTTTTTTTCTTTTTACTATTGCTAAATATATATTTGATAGATTAAATTAGTTTGAATCACTTTATAATACTTAATTTAGAAATATTAATTAAACAAAATTGCAATATTATCATTAATCAAAACTGCAATATCATATACGAGTCCATATGCGGTAAAGGGTTAATACATATTAACTCGGTTTCAACGAAAGAAATTTCAGA
This sequence comes from Argiope argentata, assembly GCA_026289955.1. NCBI lineage: Eukaryota > Metazoa > Arthropoda > Arachnida > Araneae > Araneidae > Argiope > Argiope argentata. The sequence continues at coordinate 746,667 of JAOUZG010038877.1, read as the reverse complement.
AAAAGAGATATGTACATGGAATCATACTTACCAACTGTGAAAACTTCTAAAAACTCTAAATAATAAGTAATTATGTATGCTACTTCGGAAACTAAGAGCGTCCCTAAACTTTAAAATATCACCAACATATCGTAAGGTCTCATGTGAGAGACTCTGTTTTGTGAAGAAATTACTCCAACGAATATGTTCTCGTTTCCGGCCTAACAGATGGATTTGATAAAGCAAGTTTCTAACACCATTAGGGCTTTCAGGATAGAACATCCAATCTTCAAAATTCAGTTTTCTGAAGCATTCATTCACGAATTCCGGGTCCTTGAATCCAGGATGCATGCACTCAACGAAGTAATTAATAATAAAATCTGGAACTGGAAATGCGGTTTTCGTTGCGAAATGTTTTAAAAACCATTTTAAAACTCTTATTTCATGATTAGTGTGCTTGCTAGCGTATTCGATCAATCGGTACAGAGTATTGTCATAAAATTCCTCTGCTATACATATTTTGGATATGAGAGGAGAAAAAGGATCGAAACGCAAGTTCTGAGGTTGCGAATTGTTCTTTAATTTCCTTTCCGTTCCTTTGGCTACGTCCAAATGTAGATGGTAGAGGAGGTTTCTGCTTTTTTCAAGGATTTTCCGGCATTTCTCTTCGGTGTTTATTGGACCTCTTGATACAGAGCCTGTTGAGTTATTCGTAGAATAATTCGGGAAAACGTAAGGTTTGGAAATTTCTAAATCTAAGTAACAAATTGAATCTTGAACTATATAACTGTATCGAGCAATATCCACTGAAATACGTAACCGTATCTTTCGAAAATATAGCCGAGGAGAAAAAAATGGCGTTGACATCGTTGAATTATTATTTACCATTCTAGATTTTAGAACCGCTAGATGCCTTTCTTCGTCTCCTTCGGTTGTGTTACGGTGAAACTCTTCATATCATGTATGTTTACACTCGGGAATTGGTTGACGAGATAAGAAACCACGTGACTCCAAGTGACAAAACTTCACACATATCTACTATATTATTTGGTTAACACTCTGACAGTTATAAGACGACAAGTAGGCTGCACTTGCGCAGAAGGACTAAAAAATGCTGCTCGGTCGATGGAAAGGGACTGTACCAACAAGACAGCTACAAGCCGCTGTATTGTATTTTTTTTTTCATACAGCACATGCGTTTGTGGAATTTGGCGAGGGTTTTGGCGTGGAAAAATTGATTACTTATCAGAGATAATTCACACATTTTTTTGTTTTTTCTTTCTGTTGTTTTTGTTGCTGCTATTTATGGCACTTGCCACAGACAAGCCCCCTGCAGATACAGCAGCAGATTTAAATCGGAAGAAGCGTCTTTTGTCTGTTTGTTTGAAGTAGCGCCAACTAGGGCCAAGAGTACGACTTAACTACACACTCATCACATTTGCTTTCACAGCCTCTTTTTACGTGGGGGCACAGTCACACTACTCACAGATAGCACACAGAAGAACAACCATGCCCTAACCAGGACTCGAACCCGGGATTTCCAGAACACGCGCTCCCTTTGTGCCAGAAAGCCGACGTTGGTTCTTTCTAATTCGAGAATGTTTTTATTTCCTTTTTACTGTCAATTTTTTTCAACAGTTTTTCTCATTTAGGTATGTTAACCTTTTTTTAAACCTATTTCTTTGAGTAAATATGCAGTATTTTGATATGATACGTTAAGAAAAAGAAAAATTCAGGGGCGCCAAGATGACAATTTATATCCAAGTATGGAATGCATGAAGATATCTTGGAAAACTGCAGCAAACATAAATCAGTCCCTCTCTGCGCATGCGCTGTTTATTTGCCGTCTTATAACTGACCGAGTGTAAACGCGGCATATGACTGCAAGGGTGCATGTGAATGTAGAAAGGCATAAAGTAGCGCTCAAACGAGACCAGCTATTGCTCGCAGTTCATCACGCCTACTTTAAGAAGTTCATATGACCCCAATGAGACAGTGGAAAATGATTGTGTTATCAGGACAACCATTTGCCATTGTCTCATTGGGATCACGTGATTTTCCTTAGGTCCGTGCACCTTCTATTGATGGAAAGTTTGGTTTCGTGTGAAGGCTGCTTCATGAAGGGTTTACACTCAGTGAGCTATAATATATTTAGTAAGACTATCTATGCACAAAAACTGCACACTAGCAAGTACTTGTCCCCTTCGAGGCAAGAATTGGTTACTGTCCTTTCTTTCTGTACAAGCGCAATCTAATTTCTGCACATGCGTGACTTTCTGGAATCTTACAACTGGCTGAGTGTAGACCTAAACCAACTATTGCGCGCAATCACTGTCCCTGTGCTGTTATTTCTGTATTGCCCTGGTATGAACAGCTGAGACATCGTCATTGGGACAATGGAAAACAGTGGTTCCGTCAAGACAGCCGTTTGCCATTGACCCAGTGTGGTCACGTGATTTTTCCGGTAGTAGGCATGATCTTCTATTGCGCGCAATAGCTGGCCTTGTGCGAACCCACTTTAAGAAGAAACAATGAAAAATCTTTACCACAAAACAATCAGTTTGAGTCAAAGTTTTGAAATTGAAGGCTCCTGGTTTAAAATTTGATTTTTCGTGTGTATGGGCTTAATGTAGATTAAACTTGATACCGAGAATCAAATTTCGTTTCACAGATTTGGCACGGTGAATTGAAAAGTATGCCCAGAAAACTATCCTTGACATCTGGACACAATTCAGAATTCTGAAACCTTTTCAAATTAGCCATCGTGCTATTTCAAAATGTGACAATAGTCTAACTAAGCGTAAATTAATCTACTGGTCTAAGTAAGTATGTATTCCCAATTTTGGTGATGATGAAACTCTGTTCGAGTCATATGGTTTACTGTTTATTTCACTGTCGCAAAAATATCACTTTTCAACGATTCTACCTCGTTTAGAAGTGAGGCGCAGAAGTATGAGCACATTTTCGGAATTCTTCATTCTCTTATCTTGATTTCCCATCCCTTTAGATACCTTTTCGTTCGCGCGCGTGTGTGTGTGTGTGTGTGTGTGTGTGTGTGTGTGTGTGTGTGTGTG
>JAOUZG010038877.1:731637-743604 GCA_026289955.1 Argiope argentata | reverse complement strand
TGTGTGTGTGTGTGTGTGTGTGTGTGTGTGTGTGTGTGTGTGTGTGTTCGAAAGATTGTATTGCAATTCAAAAATGCTTATTGATTGTTTATAGTTCAAGAGAAAACAAATTCAGCGCTGGTATGAAAAATACTTTGTATAATATCATTAGATATGACTAAAATTGTTTATGATTGCTGATCCTAAAAGTTTAAAACCACATAAAAAAGGTATTAACCTAAAAAATGATTACTGTTTAGTAAAAGAGAGAATTAGTAAAATTTAAGAGCCGAAATATTCTATTTTCCATCATTATTTAAATTTAAATCCCTCACAATAATTTAAAATCTCTAAAATATTTTATATTGAGCATTAGTACTTCTCCCCCCCCCAGATTATATTATGAGTTACCTCCAGTTTCTACGTTTCTCAAGTCAGATCACAGTTCAGTTTATTGTTAAATGCTAATAACTCCCCCTTCTATCTTTCCTCAGGGCCGCGGTGGCCTGGTGGTAAGGTATCGGCGTATGAGCTATACGGTTTCACTTTCGAGACTCGATTCCACTGATGAATCGTCGTGTAAGGGGGTCTGTTGCACGTTAACCAGACGTCCGTCTTCCCTCTGGTGTGGTGTGGAGAATGTGGGAGGATGCTAACTCAGGTATCGTTCTCGTCATCTGACCGTGATTCGAAATTAAAAGATCTGTCCTAAAATAGTCCTAGTGTTGCTTTACAACGTGATGTAATGTAGCTAAACTAAACTAAACTAATCTATCTTTTCGCTCACGCCTATTTTAACTAAATTAAGGCATCATGATGCGTGCTCAAAAGCGCAAAAAGTTTTAGAATCCGAAAATGAACAGTAATTAAAGGTCGGCTTTCTGGCACAGAGGTAGCACGTCTTTCTCATGTACTGGAAGCCCCAGGTTCGAGACCCGGTTTAGGCATGGTTGTTCTTCTGTGTTTTATCTGTGAGCTGTGTGAATATCCCCCCCTGTAAAAAGGGGTTGTGCAAGAGTATTTGATGAGTGTGTAGCTAAAGTTGTACTCTTGGCCCTATTGGCACTACTTGAAACAAGAGACGCTTATTTCTCGGCTTAAAATCTGCTGATGTAACAGTGGAGTTTGCCCATGGCAAGTGCCGTAAGTAACAACAACAGGTTACCGATTGCCCTAGCACAAACAGGATCTGAGGAGCAAATGAAGTGACCACCTCCAAGATAATGTATTGATGGCATAAAGGCATCCAATAACAGGAAAAGGTTTTGTATAACGTAACAGGTCAACTTTCAATCTTCTCTAATACGAAATAATACAAAGAAAATGTATTGAAATTATAAAAAATTCAACTTCGAGTGTTTGAATCCCCACATTTCATATATTCCCTGAATTGGAAAAATGCATTTTCGTAATCAATCTGTCTATTTGCAAGCACGATTACTCAAAAACTCTTTGCGCTAGACCGACAAAATTTCATATCCGAACGTTACATCATATTTATAGTTTTCTACCAACAGCATCTTGGCGCAGAGGTAGTGCGTCTTCCTTGTGTGTCCCGGGTTCGAGTCCCGGTCAGGTCATGGTTGTTCTTTTGTGCTCTATCTGTGAAATATATGAAAATCCCTTCCCCCTCCTGTGAAAAAGGGCTGTGCAAGCGAAGGTGATAAGTGTGTGTCATCTTCATAGAATTCAGACTTCTGCCCTCGGGTGTTCAGAGGTCCATACCATTAGAAGCTACTGCATTCCCTCTTTCCGTTGTAAAGCGGACATCATCAATGGTAATAATCAACCTTGAATTACGATTCACCTTGATGATCTGTGGACAATGCATACTTGTTTGTTTGTTTGTTTGTTTTTTGTATTGTTTGTGCAAAATCTTTTAAAATAATTTGGAGTTGAATTGCCTGTATTCCAATAAGATGCCTCTTGTTTAAGTAGTTGAACCGATATGGGCCCTAAGTCTTCATCCTCAGTTCTGGTCGAATTATATGCAGGACTAATTCAATTCTTAAGATACCTTGGCAAAGTGGTATAGTAAGTTTTTGCTGTAGAATTTCTGCTTTAAATGACCCCACCGAAGAACCGTCGTGTAAGCGAGTCTGATACACGTTAAATCCGTCGTGGGAAAGCGTCCTTCTTCTTGTGTGGTGTGGAAATTTGGAGAGGAAAGGCAGTAAGGTGTAATATTCGTCATCTGATCTCGATTCAAAATTATGAGGTTCCATCCCGAAATAGCTTTAGAGTTGCTTTATAATAAAACGTTAACATAACTAAACTAATCGGGCTGGTGTCCTAGTCACAGAAGTAGCGCGTCTTCCTCGTGATCTGGGCATCCCGGTTAGAGCATGGTTGTTCTGTGTTCTATCAGTGAGGTGTATGACTGCTCCCCCCCGCTAAAAAGGGGTTGTGCAAGCGAATGTGATGATTTTGTAGCTAAGTCGCAATCTTGGTCCTAGTTGACGCTACTTCAAAAGCAAGAGATACTCATTCGGCTTAAAATCGCCGATGACCGTCAGTGCGCTTGTCAATGGCAAGTACCACTAGTAACTACAACAGCAACAATCTAATCATATCATCTTCACTCTTTTCAAATATATCATAAATGCTAATATCCTGCTACAGTTTGTGATTTGATTGGAAAGCAGTTTCAGTCTCTGTAAATTTGAACTTTTAACTTAACTTTGAACTTAAGGTATCAAATTTTTAATTTTAAATCGTTTCGTGTGTTAGTAAAGATTCAATCTTTATAATGTATTTTTTACTCGCTTTTTGATATAATTATATACATATGTATTCACGATAAAAAGCATCCTTTTAATATTTCTGGAACCTGTCAATTATATTGTGATTTCTTACCAATGACACCATATGATAATATGTTTGAGAAACTATTCATCTCAAGATAAATAAAGTTTTCTGTTTAGAACTCTAATATGATCTTTGTAAAATCTGTAGTAAAGAAGCTTAATTTTTCATCCAATAAATTTATTAAATTTTCAAATGCCCTTTGAGTTTCATATTCCTACTGCATTTGTTTGCGAGATCAGATTAACGATAGTATACATTTGGAATATTCATTCATGAAAATATTAAAACGCAATAGTCATTCAATTTCTAGAAAATTGTCCTCACACTTTTGGTAAAGCTTATATACTGATAACTTGACTCCCGTCCGATTGGTCCCAATGGAGAAGTTGTCTAGGTACCCATCTCGTATGCAGAAGTTCGAACCTTGCTGAAAGTTTTTTTTTTCTTTTTTAATAGTTCTTATTTAATTAAAAATGTACAAATACTTTTAATTGATATGTCCTCTTAAGTTTTTTAATCCAAAAATAAATATTTATTATTGAAATGCATAATAATAAAATTAAAATTTTAAAAGAAAAGTATTATAAATACAGATGCATTTTTAATTAAATTAACCATTTTCAGATAGTTTTAATTAAAATGCTAATTATTTTATGCAAGGATAAATACTTATTCCTTTAATATTTAAATCATAATTTAATGTTTCAAGGAAACATAATTAAAAACGTACAATTAATGTTTACATATTATTAACTGGCTTGCAATAATTTTCAAACAATTAATTTTCATATTCTTGAGGTTAATTATAATAAATTATCAATTCTAACTGAACGAAACTGTATTTATATCAACAATTGAAAGGAGCAGCTACATTTGTTAAATATGTAAGCAAAGGGCCACAACTGCAGTAATGAAAAGAAACAGTAGAGAGTGGCAAATACAGCACATTGAATGACTATTGCGTTTTTATATTTTCATGAACTTTCTAAATGTATTCTTTCATTATACTAAATCTCCTCTCGAACTCGGATTTTAACCCTTGTGCCCTCTCCTTGTAAGCCAACATTAAAAGTTAAATTATAATTCGCATTGATAAAAAGTAGAATGTTACAAGTTACAATGAAGATTTAGAATTGAATAAGCAGAGTAAATTTTCTTTTCCTAGCAATAACAATTTCTTTTCTTAGTATAAATGATTATTACGTGATTTATTACAACTAAACAGAAAAAATAAACTTGCAAAATCCTGCCCAGAAATCATTTAAAAATGGAGATATGATAATGGGTATGCTGAAATTTTTAACAAAACATATTTCATTTCTTTTGTAATAAGCATGGATTTAGATACTCAAAGATACTTTAAATTTTACATTATTGTATGCTGCTGCTCCATAAGCTTATTGTTTTCAAAGGAATGCTTTCATAAATCAAATAAGGTCTTAATCTGCCCCATCAAATATTCATTATCTGTCCTCTTCATTTCATCCAGATCCATCAAAAGAACAAAAGAATGCCAATCTTTTGCATTGTATAAATCGCACATTTTTCCAAATGTAGTGTTGACAAGAAAACTGTTATAGGAATAATTTTTTTAAAGCCAATCCTTTCACACTGGAACAGAAGAAAAAAGTATTGATCAGATTTTTTTTAAAAAAAGCAGTAGGATTTGGTTTAAAAAATAAGAGAAAATGTTGTAATAAAGTAATATAAGCTAATTTAAGGTTTTAAAAAATAATTAGAATTTAAGTTAGATTAAGGAATATTGTTACATATACGTAAAAAAATCATTTTTAAAAAGTTACTGTTACAAGAAAAATATTTAAAACAATATGTTGATAACAAATGTGGTAATATAGTAATTGTAATATAATATATAAACATTTATGTATCAAAAAGATATTTATTTAAATACATGAATTTAATTGTACATTTTAGTCAAAATTAAAAGTGTTTCAAATGTTTTATTTTGTATAGCCTTAACAACTGAAGATTTACATGCATTCTATGAAAAAAGAAATAGTAACTGTTTTGGGGATATTGGTTTTCATGTTTTATGTGTTATCACAGGAAACAATTTAATTAATCAAAAAGTCATGTCCTATTTTCCTTTTTCACTAAAGATGCAGTTTGAGCATCCTCGCTAACTAGATAACCGAAGACTGGTTTTTCCTCATGAAAAGCATTTATCATTTTAAATGCATCAAGAACTAGTGAAAAAAATGCAGCTCAGTATTTCTACTATCTCAATTGCAATGAAGACCTTCATATCAATACTCATAATTTTAAAAATACTTGTCGAAACTTACATTTTACATCCATAAAAAATTATGGATATAAAATTGTTTACTTTATATCCATAAATATGGGTATAAAAAAATTTAAAAGCCCTTTGCATCATATTTAGAAAGAAAATATTTTAATTTAGTTAGTAAATTATTTAAAGAATTTGTTATTCAGGCATTGATTGAACTTGAGGATAAGAAATATTAAGAGCATTCCAAAAATACTGTGGATTTCATAACATTAATTCTTAATTTTTGGCAGATATTTAAAGTAAAATTTGCAAATAAGGTATCGAGGGTCTAAATAATATGAATCAAATTTCGTTAAAATTTGAAGATTCTAATGGCAAAAGTATTTTTGTTGATGAGTTTTTAAATTAATTAGATAAAACCAACAAATAAAATAAATAATCGATAGCTAGTTAAAAGTCAACATATTTCATTGATGTGATTATTCAAGTATGAAAGAAAAAAAAAAAGGTCTCCAATTAGCATGGAAGATAAGTCTTCAAAATAAAGCCTTTAGTAAAATTGAAATTAAAGATTTAAGGTATGAAAATATTCCTTTAAATATTAAAACTTCTGATAATTCTGTACAAACAATAATATCGAACTTACTTTATCAACTTACTTTATTATTAATGATGTTATTCTTTTAAAAGTTATATTGGTGTCAGTAAATATTCTTTTAAATAAATTTTGAGAAAAAAAATGCTATTTTATGTTTTTAATTTCTTTTATGTTCTCACTCAAAAGGAAATTTAAAAATCATATTACTAAAAGAAATACGATTTACAAAACAATAAATCTATCTATATAAAGCAAATTCTTCCCTGTTACATAGGATTTCCTATTTATTAATATTTATTGTATACTGAAAGATTTATTTTTCGTTTTAAACTAATTTATAGTTCAAAAAGGATATCTAAAATTAAATAAACAAAATATTAATTATTTGTCTTTGATATAAGAATGTAATAGTTTTTTCTTCGTATACATATAAAATGAGTAAACCAATGTGTATGAAAGAAAAAAAAAGTATCCAATATTTCTTGTTTGTGACAAACAGAAACATTAAAAATTCTTTTTAATAAAAAACATCTATTTCACAATGAAACGTTTACATTTTTCAATTACAAATATAAACATTTATAATAGACAAAGCAAATACAAAAAAAAAAAGTTTTTGTAAATGTGCATTACAAAACAAGTATGGGTAGCTGAAAATTCAATAGGAACAACTATAATTCTTAATTATGAATGTCTTTTTTTAAAACAATAATACGTTTTACCAAAATTAGCTTCTGAATATCATTTCCATCGCATTTATGATTCTTTCTTGAAAATAAAATTACTTTTACGAGATCTTTTTCTTTTCCATTCAAAAATATCAAAAAAATATTTTTTTCAAAAAAAAAATCCGAAGCTCTGTATAGCAAAGTGTACTGTTTTTAAGTTGGGTGACTGCCCTAGCAGCGTGTTACATCACGAATTAGTTACCGAGGTTGGTTGCGGATCACCACGAATAAATTCACAGTCTAAAATTTCATCTTTCGTATGCGTCAACAAATGTTCTTTAAAAAGTTCTACGGAAGTATATGACAGATTGCAATTTTTACAAACAAAACGTTTCACAACCGTGTGCGTGCGTAAATGCTTCGATAAACTGTTTTTGTCCGAAAATGGTTCTTCACACACATAGCAACGAATCTTGTTCTCAGGAACTTGTGTCTGCAAATGCGGTGCTAAGGCATACTGATGATCATTTGTTTTGTCATGAATCTGATTTGCACTCAGATCAGATTCATGCACCTCATCTTCTGAGTGTGCAGGTAAATGTGTTTCACAGCTGGAGTCATGCTCTATAGGTTTTTCTTTAGTAACGGTGCACGAATGGCTTTCTAAAAGTTCTGCTGTGGAAAATGCCTCACTGCAACTGTCGCATGTAAACAGTTTTTCTTTAAAGTGCGTCTGTGTATGCATCTTTATATTATTCTTCAGATATAATTTGTCACACACATCACAAGAAACCCACCTTTCTTTGGTGTGCGTCGGAGAATGTGTTTTCAACCTGCACTCAAATTTAAATTTCTTGTTACACACTTCACACGCATATGGTTTCGATTTTAAATGCTTGGATAAATAAGTATCATTCATAAGATCGGAATCTGTAGATTCCTCTTTCTGATGCGAGTATAAATGATTTTCTAAAATTTCTGACGTGGGAAAGGCTTCATCGCAAACATTACAGGTAAACACATCCCAATTTCCGTGCGACAGTAAATGAATTCTTAAATACCCCTCGTCTGGAAACAGTTCTTTACACACATAACATTGAAAGCGTTTTTTCTCCACATCATGCATCTTTAAATGCGATTGTAACCTACTTTCAAAAGAAAATGTCTTCCCACACATTTCGCAGGCAAATTGGTTCTCTTTAGAATTTTCAGGTAACTCTGTGCTACTGCTATCACCAGACGCTATCTGTTTATCTTCCGCGTGCGATTTTAAATGACTTTCTAGGAGTTCTGCTGAGGTAAAGGTCTCGACGCAAAAGTCACAAGCATACGAGCTCTCAGTCTTGTGAGTTCGCATATGCATCCTTAAGTGCTTCCGTTGACAAAATGCTTTCTCACACACCTGACACGAAAGCAGATCCTTTTTATCGTGCGTCTGCAAATGCGTTTGCCATCTAGATTTTTCAATAAATTTCTTATTACATATCTCACACGCATATTTTTTCTCTTTCGATTGTACGGGTAGGGGTTTGCTGTTCATAGCACGGGATGAAAGTTTTTCTTTCTTGCGCGAGCAATAGTGACTATCTAAAAGTTCCGCTGTGGAAAATTTTTTGCTGCAATAATCACAAACATAAGAATTTTCTTTCGCATGTGTGCATAAATGCGCCTCTAACTGACTCTCCTCAGAGAATACTTCTACACAAAAATCACAGGCAAACGGTCTCTCTTTGGTATGCATCCGTAAATGAGTTTTTAAATTACTCTCGTAACCAAATTTCTTCTTGCACACTTCACATGCATATGGTTTCTTTTTTGCATGCAGCGGTAAGTACTTGTCACCTCTTAAATCGGGCTCCATAGGAATTTCATTCGCATGCGAGCGCAAATGACTTTCTAAACGTTCTGCTGTGGGAAACGCTTTATAGCAAAAATCACAAACAACATATTTTTCTTTCGTATGTCCCTTTAGCGGACTGCCCTCAGAAAATACCTCTATATACTTGTCAAAAGTGACCAATTTCCTTTTTTTATGCGTCCGTAAATGCACTCTCAATTTTTTGACATCCGCAAATTTCTTTTTACACACTTTACATGAATATGGTTTCCTTTTTAAGGGCTTTTTCTTGCTCACATCACACTCCACAGGCTTCTCTTTTGTATCTATGCACATGTGACTGTCTAAAAGTTCTTCTGTGGGAAATGTCTTCAGACAAAAATCACAGACAACAGGATTTTCTTCCACGTGCGTAAGTAAATGTTCCTTTAGCTGATCCTCCTGGGAGAATACCTCTATACACAGGTCACATGCAAATGGTTTCTCTCTGGTATGTGTCCGCACATGCGCTTTTAAACTACTTACGTAAATAAATTTCTTCTTACACACATCACATTCATATGCATATTGTTTCTTGTTGGATTGCAAAGGAACGAGTGCTTTAGTGCATAATTTGCGTCTCATGGGTTTCTTTTTCACTTGCGAGCACAAATGACAGTCAAAAAGCTTTTCTGAGATAAATGTCCTGCGGCAGAAATCACAGACAATGAGATTTTCTTCTGAATATTTGCACGAATGTTCACGTAACTGATTCTCCTGAGGAAATGATTCCATACACAACTCACAAGTAAATGTGTTCTCTTCAGCATGAGATAGTAAATGAATTTTGAAAAAACTTTCCAGGACGTATTTCTTCCAACACAGATCACATTCAAAAGCAAATGGCTTCTTTTTCGAATGCACGGATAAAGGTGTTTGATTGCTTAAATCACACTCTTCGGGTGTCTCTCTTGTATCTGAGCAAGTGTGGCAGTCTAAAAGTTCTGCAGTGGGAAAACTTCTCATGCAAACATCACAAGAATTAGATTCTTTTTCCTTATGCGTATATAAATGCTCCTTTAGCTGATCCTCCTGGGCGAATACTTCTATACACATATCACATGCGAATGGTTTCTCTTTTGTATGCAATCGTAAATGCTGTTTAAAGCTACTTACGTAAGCGAATTTCGTCTTACACACATCACATTCATATGCAAATTTTTTCTTAAAAGGTACGCGTGTTTCATTGTTTAAATCGTCATCTACAGATTTGTCTTTCGGATCTGAGCACAAATGACAGTCAAAGAGTTCTTCTGTGGAAAATGTCTCAAGACAAAAATCACAGGAAATAACATTTTCTTCTCTATGTTCGGTACATAAGTGTTCCTTTAGCTGATTCTCCTCAGAGAATACTTCTATACACATGTCGCAAGCGAATGGTTTCTCTTTGGTGTGTGTACGTAAATGTGCTTTTAAGCTACTTAAATACGCAAATTTCCTCTTACACACATCACAAGCGTATACAAACGGTTTCCTTTTTGCATGCAAAAGTAAGTCTATTTTTCTGCTTAAATCAGAATCTATAGGTTTCTTTTTTGCATGTGGGCAAACATGATTTTCCAAAAGCTCTGCTGTGGAAAAGGTTTGATTGCAAACATCACAAACTTTATCATTTGTGTGTGTTAATAAATGATCATCAAACTCATTCTCCTGAAGGAACTTTTCTCCACACTCATCGCAGGTAAAATATTTCTCTTTCGCCTTTATACATAGATGACTTGCTAGAAGCTCTGCCGTCGTAAATTTTGTATTGCAAATGTCACATTCGTGACATTCTTCCGTAGGCGGACATGGGTGTTCTTTTAGTTCACTCTCCAGAGCAAATTTCCTTTTGCAAACATTGCAAGCAAATGCTTTGCATTTATTTTCTGTAGACAGTTGTGTCTTTAAATTTTCCAGTAAAAAAATCGTTTTACCGCGCGGTATACAAACATACGGTTTCTCTTTTGAATGCATTTGTAAATGTCTTTTCAAATTACACAGCTTGACAGATAGTTTTATTACACAGGTGATATATAAATGTTTTCTCTTATGCGTTTATATAGGTGCTTTTTAAATGCTGCTGCTGAGAAAATACTTTATCATATCAGAAATAAGGAAATTATTTCTCTCGTATGTATTATTATTTCTCTCGTTCGTAAGCGTTCGTTAACTGTTTCAAATTCTACTGCCGAAGAAATGCTTTATCATACATGGGACACAAACGATTTGTCTTTCGAAAGTATCAGTGAATTGGCATTTAAATAATACTACAATGTAAGTGATTCATTGAAAAGGTCACATGCAAATGTTTTTTGGTTCAGTGCAAATTTTTTAATATTACAGCAGAAAAAAAGTTACACTGCTCATATCATATAGACGTAGTTTCTCCTTTGCATGCATTTAAGAAACGTTTCAACTGAAAAAAAAATGTTCCACAACGTTTAGCTTTTTTTTCTTTGTATGAATAAAAATGCTTTTTTTCAAGCCACTGGTCTTGAAAACCACTTTGAAATTAATTATAGTACTATTTCTTAGCTTCGGTTTGTAAATGGTATTTTAACAGTTTGTAAAAACTAAATTGCTTGCTTCAAATAGCTCACATGTAAAATTTATCTTCATATGAATGAAAAAATAAAAAGGTCACTGAATGTATTTGAAGAGAATATGCTTTTCTTCGTCAAGCCTGTGTATGAGGTGCCCCTTTTGTATGCACAGATAAATTAATGAACGAAAAAAATCTAATGGCGCTTAAAAATTGTAAACACGTAGAGCTGCACAAATTATTTTCAGCTCCATTTCATGAAGATGAAATTTTATTCAAATTGTATCCAATATTCCAGCCTATTGGTGTGGTGCCGATTTCATCATGGCTATCAGGTTCCGTCAGGAAGATGCGATGTCTTTGCAGAACAAGTTTTAAAATGCCATCAACATGTGCAAACCTAAAAAAAATACAAGAATAATTTATGAAATTTACACTCAAAGCTACCAAAAATCATCACACAAATGAAGAAGTTTGAAATAGACGTATAGTGTTTGCAAGTAACAAGGTTGAATATTTCACACACAAAATGATTAGAGAAGAATAATCCTTATTTGAACAGTTAATTTCCAATATCTAGGAGACCAAGCTTCACTCAGCAAGTGAAATGTGAATCACATCCAGATTACATAATAATATTTTTTTAATCTTAACTCATCTCACATCCATCAGCGACGTATCACAAAATTTTGAGAAAGTAGGTTGGGTTGTCAATTTATGGTAACAATACAAGCAGCACAAAAATACACAAGATGGTGCTATTTCACAGTGTAAGCAGACAGAAGGAGGTCTAATAATTAGACATTTAAAAAAATGTGATGTTGAGTGCGAGTGTAAAAGCGCGTTTTTTCATGAAAGACATCTCTATAGATAAAAAGCAAAAACTTATCTCAGTATAAAATCTGAACCAAATCGTTAGAGCAGTTTCCGAGATACAAGAAATATGTTTGCCGGCATCCTGTTTTAGGGGTAGCTCGTCTTCCCCCGCGATCTGGGCGTTCCGGTCTGTCATATTTGTTGTTCTGCGTTCTATCTGTGAGGCGTGTAAAGGTGTCCCTCTGTAAAAAGGGGTTGTGCTAGCAAATGTAACGAATGAAGTAACTAAGTCGCACTTTTGGCCCTAGTTGATGTTACTGAAAAGCGACGCTCATTCGGTTTAATATCGCTGACGGCCGTCTTGTTCATGGCAAGAGCCATTATTAACAACAACAACAGAAATGCATACACACACACATATACATATACATACATATACAGATC
>JAOUZG010038877.1:716718-731237 GCA_026289955.1 Argiope argentata | reverse complement strand
CCTTAATAAATGAAAAGGAAGCAGAAGCAAGAGTTAAAAGATTTAAGACGATCGTGAAATGAAATACGGAAAAAAGTAAAGTAAAGAAAGAAAAACTAGAAAGTCGATTTTAAAAAAACGAAAGAAACATTTTAAATTCTTGAACTTCAATAAATTGTGAGCTTTACATAATTGATAAATCATTTGTTCAAATTGAAGTCTCTAGGGTTCATGTCCCGTTCCAATCAAATCGGACGAAGGTTCAACTGTTAAGGTATCAAACCTTAATTAATTAATAAATTTTATGGTAAAAATAATTTAGAAATTAATCATTTAGATATTAATGAATGTTATATTATTAGATATGGCTAAGAATATCAAGACAGTCACTATAAAATACAAAGATGATAAGCTACTATATACTAGAAAATTTTATGAGCAAGTCTCAATACTATTAAAGCAGAAATAATGTGTATAACAAATTATAAAAAATTGGGTGAATTAAATCTGTTTCGATTTGTTACTTCATCATTGGTAAAACGAACCTTACAATTGAATTAATGGTTGAAAAATAATGCACAACAACAAGATTATATATTTTGTTTTGAAAAAAAAAAGAAAAATATAAAATATGAGTAAGCATTTAATTACATTTAGTAGAAAACAAGACTAAGAATATGGTGACTACATTGAAGTTAAAAATACATCGAAAAATGATAAAATTATTAACGAAATAAAAATTTTACTCTGAGAAACCCATGTAAAACAAATTTTTCTTTCAATACAAATGAATGACATAAAATGGAATAAAGTTTTCACAATCTAGATCTGACTGGAAGTTTGATCTGAAATTTTCAGGGTATAAAAGAATTTAATTTAATTTTTAGATACCAGAAGTTATCAAAATATTTCATTTTAGAATTTAAAGATTAAATCAATTGGAAAAACATTTCAGCTTATCAAAAATTATCAAAAAACAATGTTATCCAAAACGGAAAAATCAGTACATTGTGATATCATTTCTAAATAATTCATGATTATCTCAAGCTTTCTAATTAAATTGTGGTGAAACCCATCTCTCCGTAAGACTGCTTACCATAAGACATGCGCAAGTAATGGAGACGCCAAGCGATAACAGATGCCTGAGGAATTTCCTGTTTGAAGAGAATACACTCAGACGATATAAGACACGAGATGTAAATTAAAGTGTGGATTTCAATCGGAATGATTCTTTGGTGTTTATTTCTGAAGACAGAATTTTAAAAACCTTCTGATAACAGCAATTTATTTCTCATAAATGAATAAGCATAAAAGTCAATTGGGATGCTATTTCATGATATCAGACGTTGTGATCAATTTATTTTTAGAAAATGTTGGAAAACTGAATATAACTTTAGTTTCTAGATCATAAAATATGAGTGAAAATATAATCGAAATACCTAATAAGTCGATTGACTGGAATGAAAAGTTTAAATAATAATTTAATATCAATTCCGATTTTGTAATTAAAAGCATAAAGAAAATAACTCATTGTGCATTTATGATAAAATTAAAACCTTTTGATGAAAAGTTTAATAAAGTATATAGATGTTTGAAATCATGGTTTAGAATTGTAGTGTTTAAATAGATCAAAAGCCTTACAAATTTATTTTCATTTGAATTTTTTTCTGAAAAGGTCCATTTTCACATTTTTTAAGGATATAAATCCTTTATTTTTCTTCTAAAACAATGCATCCCTAATTTGAAAGCTGCATTTTTTTTTTTTAGAATTTATTCATAATTTTACTGGTGAGTATCCTTTATATTTGAAAAGCTAAAATTGCCTTAAAATTCATTATAACTTGATGGAAGGTAGAGAGAGACCATAAATTTCCAAAAGTGTCCCACAGTGATAATTTGTTTACTATCTTATCTACAAGATAGATTTAAGAGGGAGAAATAAACGGAAAATATTTCATTTCCATCTCATTGCTTTTTATGGAGAAATAAAATAAAATTGTAGTAAACAAAATTAGCAAGAATCAGTAAAATCGCAAAGTAGTATTTGATTGATTATTTCCAAAAGAAATACATTTTTTTTAAACTAGAAACAGTCTTTGAAGATGAATATTTTCTAACACCATTTGATATGATTTAGTGAAATCTTTAGTAACAAATATAAATTCATTACTGATAGACCTCAAGAATAAACAAATAAAATGGCCAATTCATTACTAAATAGCAACAAAGAGCCAAATTAACCAGTTTGGATAATTGTAACAGTTGTGTAATTGTGTTACTTCAGAGCACGAAAATCGAAGCAAAATAATAAACAAACGACTATTTCACCATCCCCTTTGAAAAGAAAAAAAAAAAAAAAAAAAAAAAAAAAAAACCTTTTGAAGGCGAAAAAAGTTTAAGAAATGAAAAGAAATTAGGAGGAAACAGATGGAGAAAAATTAATACATTTCGCATTGATACATGACCATCAAATCCAAAGAGAAGAATAAATTGGCAAAGAAAGAAAAAACCGGATATATTTGTTAGTTATAAAGGAAATGATGATGTCATGTTATAAGAAAATTAGAATATCAAGAAATGCAAATTACAAGCGACTAATTTGAATACAAAGAATAGCTATACAACATAACTGCACAAGAAACAAAAATTTCCATGATGTAGCATTTTCAGCATTTAACAACAAAATGCGAATACCACAAACACCATGATGAAAATATAAAATACAAAATTTTCTGCGTTTAAGAGGACATTTACTTTACCAAGGACATTCATTTTACACAAAAATTGTTTAATCGGGAAAGTTAAAATAGTGAATATAAACTTTATGGAAAAAAAAACTAAAAGTTCAAAAATTCACCCCCCCCCCCCCAAAAAATTAAGTTTAAACCAGCTAAAAGTTTTATCGAATCAAAACATCATATTCACACATTAAAAAAAGTTATGGCAGTTTTTGATTTTAAAAAAAAACTTAAGAGAATTAAACTTAAATAAGTACATAATGAAAAAAAAACTTATGGAAGAACACAATTCTAATACCTACCCACAATAAATAGCAACTAATCAGTCGAAAAAATATACAATTCTAAGTTCTCACCAAGACCAATGCAGCAGACAGACCTCCCCGACTGTTCATGCCTCTTGAACGTCTGCTACTCTCAATTGAGTGTTCGTTTCAAGTAAGCTCTACTGTTAACTGACTAATATTACCGACTTCAATTCTTGCTATAGTTTCCGTATAAGCATTACTTTACGTATAAACTTTTCAATAGCTTCTGTGATAGGGAAATGAAGACTTTATTTTCCCGTCTTCCTCCTGGGAGAATCAAAAAAATTCTAACAGATTTTGGAATATATTTTGTCAACTTGGTCGAGAATCATCGATATTACGTGCGTTAAATATCCATCAGAGCTATCTTTATAACTATATTGAAATATATAAAGGAGATGTGTTGTGTCGGCCAGCAATATTACATATTCGATATAATGTTAAAAAAAGAACAAATTTCTGAATCCTTTTTGAGATTTAAAATTGTTGAATGAGATTCAATAAATTCATAATCCAGACAAAATTTTAAATATGAAGAATGACGAATGAAATTTCACTCAAAGTAAGACAGATTATGTTTGTCAAAATAAATAAATTAAAGTGGCTATTTATACATGTGTGAAAAAAAATAATTGAAGATAATATAATAAATTCAAGAATTATATCTTCTTTCAAATATTTACCAAAATAATTAAATAAGAATGTTGAAAAGTTATAAGAAGTTTTATAATCATTATTTAGAAATAGACAAAAAAAATACACATTGCAGATGAAGCATTGAAAAGAAAAATTTATTGTCGAAAAAATTTAACTCAAAATTGTAATATGAAATACAAACACTCCTCATCGTAACGAGATAAGAAAACGAATTAATTCAAAAGTTTCATTCATCATATCTTATGCCAATAAACTAAAAAATGGTAATAAAATTTTTAAGAAAAACCACAGAACAAATTTTAATATCAAAGAACACAAAACCAGAAATATTCAACGAAAAAATAGTTTGGGGAATTTATAATATTATAAAGAAAAGTTCCACGTTCTTTTTTAATGGTGTATCATAAAGGAAATTTATAATAACGTTACGAATTCAGTAAAATGGAAAGTTCGAATATTCTGTTGCAAAAAAAGGAAGATAAAATTACTAGAAAATTAGGTTCAAAAGAACTCTAAACATTTACATGAGTACCTATTAAGACAAAAATAAATCCAGTGGATGTGTTCCATTTAAATCATTAAGAACCCCTTTCAATAAAAAACACATTATGTTTGTTAAAATAAGTAAATTAAAGTGGCTATTTATACATGTGTGGAAAGAAAGTAATAGAAGATAATAAATATAATAAATTCAAGAGTTATTTTTCCTTCATATATTTAGCAAAATAATTAAATAAGGATGTTGAAAAGTCATAAGTAGTTTTATACTCATTAATTAGAAATAGACAGTTACATTGTTTAGAATAGACATTATTTAGAAATACAGTCACTTATGAAATTATAACAATTATTTTGATAAAAATCTTAACCTTTTTTCCTTTATTTCGCATTTAAAAACTTTTTTTAATGAAAGCCAGTTAACAGATTTTTCTACTCAGTAGAACATAATTACACATTTAGAAAAGAATGGAAGTGTTTGATAAAAAAAAAGAGGAAATAAAGAGAAACATTAAACTTATGGAAGAACACAATTCTAAAACACAATCACAATAAATAACAACAAATCGCAAGAAAACAACCGAAAAAAATTCTAGGCTTTCACAGAGAAAAATGCAGGAGAGAGACCTCAACGACTGTTCACGGCTCTTAAACAACTGCTACTTTCAATTGAATATTCGCTTCAAGTTAGCTTTACCGTTAACTCACTAATATTTCCGACTTCATTTCTTGCTATAGTTTCCGAATAAGAATTACTTTACATATAAACTTTTCAAAAGTTTCTTTGACAGGGAAATGAAGACTTTTCATTTTCCCGTCTTCCTTCTGGACGAATCACCAAGATTCTAAGATTCTGGAATCAATTTTTTTACCTTAGCCGAGAATTGTCGATTCTACATTTTAAAACTATATGGAAATATATAGCTGAGATAAGTTGAATTGGTGAGCAATATTACGTATTCGATATAGTCTTAAGAAGGAAAAAAAAAAAATTTGAATCCTTTGGGGGTGTTCAATTCAAAATGACAGCAATGATATTAATTAAAATCATAATCAAGACAAATTTTTAAATATAAAGAATGGTAAATGAAATTTCTCTCAAAGTAGACCTGATTATGTTTGTCAAAATCAGAAAATGAAAGCGTCTATTTCTACATATATAAAGCAGAAAGGAATTAAAGATAATATAATAATAAATTCAAGAATATTTTTTTTCTTTCAAATATTTAGCTAAATAATTAACTAGGAATGTTGAAAAGCCAAAAGTAGTTATATAATCAATATTTGTAAATGGAGAAAAAGACAGAAAATATAGAAATTTCAGAGGAAGAATTAGAAAGAAATATTTACTGTGGGAAATAATTTAGTACAATGCTGCAATTTGAAACACAAACACTCCTTTAACGCGAAGGATTAGAAGGTTAAATAATTTAAAAGTTACATTCTTCATATCTTATACCAATACATTCAAAAATCGTGATAAAATTTTTAAGAAAAACCTCAGAACAAATTGTAGAGTCCAAGAATATAAAATAATAAGATATTAAGAAAAAATAGTTTTAGGACTTATTCGATTTGGGATTACAGTACATTATAACGAAAATTTCCATGCTTTTTTTTATAATCACAAAGGATTCGCATCACAAAGAAAATTCATCATAAAGGTAAGGGTTTAATAAATAGAAAAATAAAAGTATTCAGTTGCACAAAAAGGAAGATTATTACAACTATATTAGCTTCAGAAGAACTCAAAACAATTCCAATAGAACTATTAAGAAAGAAAAAATTATCACATTGGATGTATTACATTTAAATCATTAAGAATCTAAACAAATGAATAAGATGTTGAAATCGCATGTATTATATACATTTCATTACATTAAACAATTTGAAGAAATTTTAGTTAATGATAAAAATGTACAGTAAGTTATAAAATTATAACAATTATTTTGATAAATCTCTTAACCTATTTTCTTTATTTAACATTTCAAAAAGTTTTTAATTAAAACCAGTTAATAGCTTCATCTACTAAGTAGATCATAATTACACACATAAAAAAGTATGGAAGTTTTTGATTTTTAAAAAAAAGCACACAAAATGAAAAACTAAACTTATGGAAGAACACAATGCTAAAACATACCCACAATAAATAGCAACAAATTAGTAGAAAACAACAGTAAAAAAATCTAAGCTTTCACAGAGAAAAATGCAGGAGAGAGACCTCAACGACTGTTCATGTCTCTTCAACATCTGCTACTCTCAATTGATTATTTGCTTCACATAAGCTCTACCATTAACTCACTACTGGCCCACATTCAGTTCTTGTGATAGTTTCTGTATAAGTATTATTTCAAAAATAAGTTTTTGTGATACGGAAATGAAGATTTTCTTGTCTTTCTCCTGGTCTAATCACCTAGATTCTTACAGATTTTGGGATCAATTCTATCACCTAGTTCGAGAAATATCCATTCTACATGCTTTTAATATCCATTAGAGCTATCTTTAAAACTATATTGAAATATATAACTGAGATATGTTCTGCTGGCGAGCAATATTGCATATTCCATATAATGGTAAGAAAAAACAAAATTTAAAATACTTTTAGGATTCAAAATTGTTGCAATGATATTAATTAAAATCATAATTGAGACAAATTTTAAATATAAAGAATGGTAAATGAAATTTCAGTCCATGTATGTCTGATCATGTTTGGCAAAATCAGGAATTGAAACTGGTTATTTAAAAATGTGTGAAGAAGAAAGAAATTAAAAATAATTTTTTTAATTTTTTTTTTTTTTTGATTTAGCAAAAGTAATTAATTAGGAATGTTGAAAAGACATATGCTGTTATATAATCAATATTCGGAAATGAAGAAAAAAATAGATTTCAAATGAAGAATTGGTAAGAAAAATTTATTGTGGAAAAAAATTTAGCATTACCCTGCAATTTGAAATACAAAATCGTATAAGGATTAAAAGCTTAATTTAATTAAAAGTTGCATTCCTCATACATTCTACCAATACATTAAAAAAAAGAGAGATAAAAATTTTAAGAAAAACCAAAAAACAAGTTTTAATGTCCCATCAGTAAGATTCCATGCATCTTACTGATGCAACACAGCATCAGTAAGGTTCCATGAAAAAATAATTTTTGGACTTATTCAATTTGGGAATTGATTGCAATCTACAGAAAAGTTTCATGCTTCTTTTTTTTTTATTTTGCATCACAAAGTAAATTTATCATAAGGTTAAGGGTTCGATAAAAAGGAAAATTATAATATTCTGTTGCACAAAAAGAGAGATTTTATTACTAGAATATCAAAACCATTACCATTGCATTTATTACGACAAAAAAAATCCCAGTGGATGATATTCCACTTAAATCATTAACAATCCATACAAATAAATCAGATGTTGGATTTGCAGGAATTCTATACACAATTCATTACATTAAACAATTAGGAAAATTTTCAATTAATGTTAAAATGTAATGTCACTTATGAAAAAAAAACAATTACTTTGATAAATCTCTTAGCCTTTTTCATTTAATTATTATTTTAAAAATTTTTAATTAAAACCAGTTTTTTTTTCATAAGTGACATAATTACACATGTAAAAAAGTATGGAAGTTTTAGATTTAAAAAAAAATACATAAAGTGAAATACTAAACTTATGGAAGAACACAATGATAAAACATACTCACAATAAGTAGAAAAAAATCGGTAGAAAACAACCGAAATAATTCTTAGCTCTCACAGAGAAAAATGCAGGAGAGAGACCTCAACGACTGTTCAAGCCTCTTGAACGTCTACTTCTCTAAATTGACTATTGATCTCACCTAAGCTCTACTATTAACTCACTATTGACCCGATATCAGTTCTTGCAATAGTTTCTGTACAAGAATTACTTTATATAAAATCTTTTCAATCGTTTCTGTGATAAGGAGATGAAATCGTCTTCCTCCTGAGATAATCAACAAGATTCTTACAGATTTTAGAATCAATTTTTTCACCTTGGCGAGAATTGTTGATTCTACATTTTAAAACTATGTTGAAATACATAACTGAGATATGTTATGTCAACAAGCAATATTATATATTTAATATATAATGTTAAGAAAGAACAAAATTTTGAATCCTTTTAGGATTTAAGATTGTTGAAATGAAATTAAATAAATCATAATGAAGACAAATTTTTAGGTATAAAGAATGATAAATGAATTTTCAGTCAAAGTATGTCTGATCATGCTTGTCAAAGTCAAAAATGGAAGCGGCTATTTATAAATGTGTGAAGGAATTGAAGATAATATAAAATAAATAGAGAACCTTTTTTTTTTCAAGTATTTAGCAAAGTAATTAATTAGGAAAGTGGAAAAGACATAGGCAGTTATATAATCAATATTTGGAAATGGAGAAAAAAAACTACAGATTTCAGATGAAGAATTGTAAAGAAAAATTTGTGGAAAAAAATTTATCACAATCCCGCAATTTGAAATACAAACACTCCTTATCCCATAAGAATTAAAAGCGTAATTTATTTAAAAGTTATATTCTTCATATTTTATACCAATACACCCAATAGTGATAAAAATTTTAAGAAAAACCACAGAACAAGTTTTAATGTCCAAGAACATAAAATTAGTAAGATTCTATGAAAAAATAGTTTTGGGACTTATTCAAGTGGAAAATTGATTACATTATAAAGAAAAGTTTCATGTTTGTTTTTTATAATTATATTTCATAAAGTAAATTCATTATAGGGTTAAGAGTTCAGTACACAGGAAAATTAAAGTATTCAGTTGCTCAATAGGTTATAATTTTTTGGCTTATTTAACTGGGAGATTGATTACATTATTTTAAAAAGTTCCCTGTCTGTTTTTTGTAACTGTATTTCATAAAATAAATTCATTATATGGTTAAGAGTTCGGTAAATAGGAAAATTAAAGTATTCAATTGCACAAGAGTGATTTTAACACTAGAATACCAAAATAATTACAATAGCACCTATTAAGACAAAAAAAACCATAGGATGTTGTTCCATTTAAATCATTAAGAATCCATAAAAAATAAATATGTTAGAACCGCATGCATTCTATACAAAATTTCATTACATTAAACAATTTGAAGCAATTTCAGTAATGATAAAATGAAGTCCCTTATATAATTATAGAAATTAATTTTGGTAAATCTTTTTACCCTTTTCCTTTAACGTTCATTAAAAATTTTTTTAATTTAAACCAATTAATAGTTTAATCTAATCAATAGATCATAATTACACATTTTAAAAAATATGGTAGTTTTTAATTTTAAAAAAAGTACACAGAGAAAAATTAAGCTTATAGAAGAACACAATGGTAAAACATACCCACAATAAATAGCAACAAATCGGTAGAAAAGAACTGAAATAATTTTAAGTTCTCACAGTGGAACATGCAGGAGAGAGACCTCAACTACTGCTCAAGCCTCTTGAACCTCTGCTATTCTCAACTGACTGTTGGCCTCACCTAAGCTCTATTGTTAACTTACTACTGACCAATTTTCAGTTCTTGCCATAGTTTCTGTATAAGACTTACTTTACATATAAACTTTTCAATAGTTTATGTAACAATCTTAAAAAGATCTCACAATTCATATCCTTCTTGGTTAATTAATAAGATTCCTGCAGATATTTTAATTGATTTGGTAGTTATGGTAGAGAATCATCAATTCAGCATCTGTTTAATATCAATTACATCTTACTGTAAAACTATGTTGAGATATGTAACAAAGATTTCTTGTATTTGGCAGCATTATTACCTATCTGAATTAATATTTAGAATGGACAAAGGAACAATCTTGAATCCTTTGATGGATTAATAATTGTTGGAATTATATTGACTGAATTCATAACCAAAAAAAAGTTTTAAATTTTAGAGAACAGGGGATGAAATTTGTCTTAAAGAAGGCCTGATTAGGTTCGTCAAAATGAGTAAATGAAAGTGGCAATTTATTCATAAGTGAGCATAATGAAAAAGAAAATAATTTATATATTGAAGAGGATTTTTTTCCTTTCAAGTATTTAATAACATTATTATCAGTGACATTGAAAAGACATTAGTATTTATATAATCAGCATATGTAAAGAGGGGGGGACTAATAATATAGTCATTTTATGTGAAGAATTGAGAAAATGTAATTGTTATTTAAAAAAGCATATAAAAAATTTAAAATTTAGAAAAAATAATCTTCTGTTATAGGAAAAATTGTTCTGTGTTCTATGCATACAAGTTGGTGTAATATATAAACATATGTAATAATTTCTTTTTTTATATACTAGCAAAATTTAATACATAAGTTCTTTATTAAAACTTACCTATATGATAATAAGAATCTTCTTTTTATCAATCAGTTCTTAAACTATAAAAAAGTAATAAAATTTCAGTCATTATAAAATGTGCAACTGCTCAACATGAAATTAGACTAAAAATTTTTGGTTTAAATTAATTTGTGGAATTCAAAAATATAGAAACATAAATTTTTGCAAAAATTTAAATATTATAAGGTTATTAAGAGAGAAATAAAATATGCAATTAGATCCTAAAAAAATTACGAAATAATCTGAAAGCTTTAAGATAGAAATAAATATTTATTATACAAAATGAGAAAAAGATAATCAGCACTTGTACTTTTCTTTATCCGAATGATATGAAAAGACACAAAAAAATTATTAATGTTAGAACTGCTTAAGCTCTAAATAAGGTCATTCAAAGCTAATCAAAGCATTGTTTTGCATGCAACATGAGGCATTATATTTTTCTTGGCTGCCTATGAGAAACTAATTTTCAAAATAAAGGAAGTCTTACAAAAGAAATTATTCAACTAGAGAATTCCATTCAGATTTCTACACAATAATAAGTGAATTTGGGTAAATGACTAGTAATTAGGTGCAATATAATTTTATATTAGAATATAAAAAGTTAACACTCTTCTGGCATTAGATTGACAAGGTAACCAATACATAATCATAATTGTCTACAAACTTAATAAATGTAGAAAAAAACATGTTATAGATAGTTAGAAGCTTTATGTTTTAACTATCACAGCTTACATTTCCCAAATCATTCTGAATTGATCAGATCAGAATATAATAAGGATACTTGATGAAATAAAAACAATATACTAATATTATTATACTGAAAAATACTTTTATAATACATATTATAGAAAATCTAACAATATTAATTCCAGCAAAAAAAAAGTCAAAATATTCAAAAATTATGAACAAAAGTATTTTTTTAAAGCATAATCATAGCAGTACAAAGTTGATTTTTAGTATTGATTTTTTTTTAATAAAATTGCAGAATCTTTAAAGTTACCTAAATTTCTTCTTTAAAAAACATGTATTTAATCTCACTGAAACATTGGCATATAGAAATGACATTTGTAGAACAAGGTTTGTTTTTTTGCCACCTTGATTTTATGCAAAATTTTTAAACAAACACATCATATTATTTTCAATTTTTATGAAACCTTGAAAATGGCACCCAAGCTATCTCCTCTCCCTAATTCTGCAAATAACCTTGAACATTTTTCTATTAAAAAAATACATCTTTTGCTTTGATTATGTCATTAAATTTCTCTTTTAATGTACAAGTTGGATAAATGGACATTGTTTTCTTCATTTTACTCAAGCATCAATAAAAATCAACACTATTTTAAACAAAAAAAATATTTATAGTTATAAATTCAAATACTAACCATTTTAAAAATATACCAAATAACTTATAAATATAATACTCACATATATATTTTTTAATGTAACCATCTATTTTTAAACAGCTTTTAAAAAATGAAAGAAAATATAGAATGTGATAAATAACATTAGAATATATGCATACAAAAAAAATAGAGACTTTTTAATTAGAAATTCTGGAAAGGATTTACTCATCAAAACATTTTTAATTTTAAAAAATTTACAGGAACAACAGTTTAAAATCATGTAACTAAGTTTTATTTTGCTGCTTTGTATTATTAAAGTAGAACATAATCAATATAACCGATCGATGATAGTTTCACAAAAGTATATTTAATGTACTTTCATACAAAATATTAAATGATATCAAAGCTACTTTCATATCAAAATTTATGATAAGTGAATCTAATTATTTGGAACATGTTAGAAGTATATATAATATTAAAACATAAATTACAGTAAATATTGAACAAGTATCAATAAGTCAAAAAATGAAAGTAAAATACCTGTAAGAATAAGGAAGTACTAGTTACTTTTTCTTGCTTTATTAACCTTCTAATAACTCCTCCACAAGAAAATGTATAACTGTAAAGGAGAAAAAAACATACATTAAAAGAGAAAAAAATTTTAAGCACTTAACAAGAGAATCAGGTACCAGGTACTCGTTCAAGAAGAAACAATTCCATCCAAATCTATGAAAACTTCTAAACCAGCTAACAGAGTAGGAAATTTATATATACATAAATATTACCAAAATTCATGCCTTATCATCACAAAAAAAAGTTTAGTGTTATTAGCCCAATTATCCTATTTTTTTTAATTTTTCATATTTCTTGGTAGTTTTTTTTTTAATATATCCATAGTAAAAAAAAATAATATACGTTCTTGATGTTAATTAAACAAAAAAAATAACTTGATTCAATGCAAGTAAATCATTTTAAAAAGAAAAAATATTTAATAATTAAAAAATCGTTGAATAATAATGCACAAACATCCTATCAAAAATATTCTAAATTCTACATAATAAATATTATATATTTTAAATATTCTAAATAGTTGTTCTCTTCATTAACAAAGATTAATATCAATGAAACTAAGATCATTAAATAATTGTAAAACTGACTATGTTAATTACCTATTTTCCCGGCAAAATAAATTGATAACTGAATTTACGATATTTATTCGATAATTTAAGTAAAGTGAAATTATTTGATACAAAGACTTAACTAAGTAGCGTAACACTAATTAAGTTAGTACAAAAGAACTTTTAGACAGAAATTCGGAACAATTAGTTTTTACAGTTAGATGCCTCACTCATGCAGCTGCCTATTTCAAAAACATATGCTTTTAGCTAAATCAGTGACAGATGATCTACCGGCTTATATTTTAAATCTAGACTATAAAAGTTTCGTTTCCTAATATAAATTATTCATTTTATCCATTTATATTCCTTACTTTTAAAATATCTCATCAGATTATTCATACCAGAATTATTTCAGAACAAAAGATTGGATTTTACCAATACAAAATGGCCAGCTGGTTGTCACTGCATTCGTCGGAATGGCGCTAACTGTAGAACACAAAATCCAACGCCGGAATATTAACATCGTCAGAAGGAAGAAGTACCCGCCTTTCGCACGGTTGTAGTTAAAATTAGGGTTGCAAAGTTTGGCGAGTGAGCATATTCATGGTGATTTATTCTGATTTTTACCACTTCTCCTCTAGCGCTGTGTCCCCCTCCAAAGCCCCTTTCCCCACGATTCAGTTTACAACTAAAATCGCAAATATTCCTGAAATTCTGATTGTAGCCATTTTGCTTCCCCTGTAAAATAAGGGTATTATATTTTTCGGAAATTAATCTACTGTAAATCACTTATAATGTTTTAATAAAAATAATCTACGGTGTAAAATTTGCATAAGTATTTTTACTTTATTGTAGATTGAAATACATTTTTCTCCAAATTTTACTATATATAACACAGTTTGGAATAAAAGCTAAAAGTAACTATCTATAATAGCATAAATATGCTGTGGATAGTGAAAATGCATATTTTGAAGCAATTTCAAAGTTTTTAATGAATTAAAAATCAAGCAAATATTTGATATTTCTAAAATTTCCGAAAATGGTGTTGTTAAAAATAGTTTTCACTACGCCTCAAAAGTACATATTTTTAATGATAAAAACTCCTTTATCTATTTGCTCTAAATTCTTTGTAAAATTCCTTTCTATTCATTTCAACAAATTTTTAGATACTCCCTTCAACAATAATTTCATCATTTCCATTAAATAAAAATTAATTTCATTATTTAATAGAAATCTATCAATTCATCTTTTCAAAAAAATATGAAATAAAAAATTGCAATGCACACAGTACTTACAACTTTGAAGTTCAAAAAAAAATTAGTTTGTCAATGATATCTCGTTCATTATTTTCAAAATCTTTCTCTGAATATCTTTTCTTTCAAAATATTTTTAAGTATATTTAAAAAAAATATTTTCTGTTGATTCTACTAATTTAATTACTCATGTATGAGCATTATAATGATTAAAAGAAGATACATTTTATATGCAAAATATTATTATAATTAAAGATTTTTTTAAAAAAAAA
>JAOUZG010038877.1:687968-699318 GCA_026289955.1 Argiope argentata | reverse complement strand
TGACAAAATCAATATTATGTCTACGAATTCCATATCCCAAGGAATACAAGAAGAATTTTGACATTCGAATACAATTCTTTTTAAAAAGAAATCGCCAAACATAAGGGATTTGGTTATATTTCAAAGACTGAATGTGCCGAAACTTGTTCCTCTTTCGTACAGTTGGCATGTATACTTTAGGAAGGTATCGGGATTTCAAAGCCTTTTTCGGGTAAAAGAATGCATGATAAGAATTATCATGCTAACTAGTATGAGTAATCGAATATTCCTTTTGGATAAAAATAATCGGTGGCGCACAAAGATAAACAAGTAATTACTGGCAGGAGTGGAACATAATTCCTTTTATCTTTTCTACTATATTTCAAGCAAATCTTATGCTGTCTGTCTGTCTAGTCTTCATGGCTGAGTGGTTGAAATCGGGAATTTCTAACCTTCAGCGATAAGAATTTTTAACGTTCGAAAAAAAAAATGCAGACATTTTGAAAAAAAGTATGTACGGATGTAGAAAAGTTCTTTGACCTATGAATATAACGTAAGATGTCTTCACCACATGAAACGAATTATTATCCTCATCATGTATAAAATATTTTTTATGGCAGGTATGAATGAATGTAAAATCCTAGATCTAATATGTGAATGTAGAATTAAAACTTGTGAACAGGTAAGGATCAATTCATGCATTGAATTTTAAAAATATTATTTAAAGTTTCTACTTTAAAACAAAATTAAATAATTAAAAACTTAAACAATCGCTATTTTTGTTTTTGTGGGTATATTTAAATGAAATATCGTTGATATCAGGGGAAATGAATGAAATTATGATTAAGCGATTGAAAGATGGATGAGAGAATACAGAGGTCGAATTTTGTTATAAATCAAAACGATCGTGTGTTTTTTTTTTTTTTTTTTTTTGAAAAAGAAGTAACCATTGAAAATTAAAAACAAATTCTTTCTCCAACAATTTTTCTTTAAAACAAGAATAATCTCTTTTCAGAATGATCTTGCTTTTGTAGAATGAAATTTTACAAGAAAAATGGAACATACGAAAAACAGATTTTTGTTAAAAATAAGAAAAAAAATCTACGTGTAATTTTTTTAAACTTTTATTTCTTGGTTTAGAATTCAAAAAAAAAAATCATAAATAATAATGTCGAATTATAAATTTATGTCGAAACAAATATCTGGAAACTAATAAAACTAAATCTACTGAAATTAAACGTAAAAGAAATTAAATTTCTAATTTGCTTATGTTCATATATTTCAGCACGAGTATTATTTTATTAATTATATATTGCCAACTTAATTCTCAATTGTTATTATCTAATACTATGAGTAGCGAGTTCGTTATCTCCTAGACCAATGTTCGATATTTTGGTTTCTTTGGCATAAGATTAGCTTTTTGAAGTTAAAATGATCAGTAAAGAAGTATTGAAGTAAACGTGGCCACGGATTAAAATACAATCCTTTTATTGTTAATCATACAATAATTATTAAGGTAAGATTATAAATCTGTTAACACATCGATCTTTTTTAAGTAATAAAGGAATAATAAATTTAACTTTTGATATTTGCTCAATTAATGTATAACATTTTTAAAGATTAAGATAATAACGCAATCCTGTAACGAAAGAATGAAGTCTGTTTCTATAGGCAGAAAGAACTTTTCGTCAAGAACTGTGAACTTGGCAAATAGTGCACCGTTTTGCTATCCTCGAATTTAATAGAAGGACGGCATTCTTATTTCAATTTCAATAATTTTAATCATACAAGAAAAAACTTATTCATGTTCAAGAAGTTATAATATAATTGCTTTCATTTTTTATTGAAGATATGCGCTGGTATTTTGATACTGAAAGATTGTGGTAGTACAATAAGGAGAATTTAAAACAAGCAAGAAAAATAAGTCAAAGATAAAAAATTATAAGAAAAATAGATCTATATAAAATAATTAAATCTTGAAAATCATTAAAACAAAATCTATTTCTCTAACTAATCATTTTTTTTTTCACATACAGCGCTGAACTTTCAATTAGTTTCGCGTTTTGCTCTTACTGAAATCGTTAAAACACTAGGAACTCGAGTTTACTTTCATTATTTAAGGAAAATTTATTCGTATCTAAGTATTTTTTTTTTAATTTTCAGTTTCAGTTCAATGTCTTTTCATTGGAAAGGCTATGTTCAATAATGCATAAAGCAAATTTGTAACAGGTTCGAAAATTTAACCAAAG
The DNA here is from genome assembly GCA_026289955.1 of Argiope argentata. Taxonomy (NCBI): domain Eukaryota; kingdom Metazoa; phylum Arthropoda; class Arachnida; order Araneae; family Araneidae; genus Argiope; species Argiope argentata. Next base: position 697,090 of record JAOUZG010038877.1, on the reverse strand, counting down.
CTGATAAATTTAAAGAAAAAATTCCTTACAAAACTGATTTCATGTAAAAATAGCAATCTAAGTGAACTTTTCATAGATGCGAGAAAGACTAAATTGTGTTAATATTTTCCTGAAAACAGATTAAAAATATTCACGAGCACAAAAGAAGAAGAAAAAATGGAAATATATGAAACTCTATTTCTAAGAATCTTCTCATACTGCCAGAAGTTTTCAAAGTCACGAAAAATAATATATTCTTAAAAAATTAATATTACATTAAACATTTGCTATGAAAATATTCCTAAAAGCAACTTTTATGAGAATTAATCTAAGCGAGCACTTCTCAGAATGACTAAAATCTTAGCATCCCCCCACAAAAGAAGATAGATATGATTGTGGTAACAAAATAAAAATAATAATTAAAGAAATAAATTGGAAAGATTGACTTCATTTTGAGTATGTGTGTAAAATCACAGTGAATCGAAGCTGCAAGAAAATGTCAACAAATTTTCAATCATCTAAAAAAATAATTAGTTAATGAAATTAAAATATTAATAATTTGTAATTTTATTTCGTGAAATTTTATTCTGAGTTCCAAAAACCTAAAACACTAAAAAATAATTCTAATATAATAATTCTAAGTTCCAAAAACATTTTTTTAAAATCTCAAAAGTCCGAAAAGAAAGATAAGCTTTATCAGCCTTCGAAGGGGTTTGGGAAAGGGAGGGGTGGACCACAGGGAAGGAGTTTCGCTATCATCCATTTTAGCCGGAATCAACTGAGGTCATTCTGGCCCAGAACTCTCCTTTTTCCACTACTAACATAAATATTTAAAAATTCATTAAAAATACACGAAAATTTTTTAAAAAATAACATTTATATAGCTTCTACGGTTTAAAAAAAGCATTATTAAATCATAGTAATAAGGAAACACTTACCCTATTTGCCTTGTTTGAGTCTAGCCTGACATTTTTGAGATATGATTCATTCCACGCCTTATGACGAAGTAGATTGATGAAAACAAACACAATTTGAATAAATGCTCAAACCCAATAGTTTAGTTTAATTAAATTAACATTTCGTTTTGAAGCAACATTAGGACTATATCCTGACACGGACCTTGTACTTTTTAGCCATGGTCAGATGTCGAGGATGGCATCTGAGCTTGAAAACGCCTTCTTCAAACTTCCGCAACGCACCAGTGGGAGAAAGTTTGGTCCCAATGGATTTAAGGTGCATTAGGTTCGCTTACACGACGGTTCTTTGGATGAATAGGGGTACCGAACCACAAACCCTCTGGCTCCGAGGTTGAGACCTGACCATTAGGTCACCGCAGGCCGATGATATTATGGAACATGCTTGTCAGTATTAGCATTAATGTGTTTTAAAATGAGATATTATTAAAATTAAATTGTTATTCATATATATTCGGGAGGGGGGATTGTGTTATTTCAATCTTCTGAGAACTTAAAGACATTAATTAATGTCTGTATATTTTGGGTGCGCCGACCCACAGTTTAGCGGATCTTCGAATGAATTCGATTTCGAATCCAAGAACATTAGATTCGAAGATAAGACCTGTCACAAACGATATGTAGTAAGAAACCTTATCAACGGTCCTTTGTGTGGTCTTGAATCCTGAATCCAATTTTGTTATCAAATATCATCCTGTTGGTGAGTTATGGAAGCTTGCAGACGGAATGTTGACTCAGGTATCAACCTCGTCATCTGAACGCAGTTCAAAATAATGATTACAATACAATACGAAGGTCTTTTCTGGAAAGTTCACGCGTTCCCTTATAAAGGAGTCATACCACCCCACCTCGTTTCTTCTACACGCGTGAAAAGTGTAAATATTGAATAAAAGATATAAGCACCATCTGAACCTAATTTTTATTTTCAGAATACAACATATGAACGTTCCATGCTTCACAATAAAGTACAAAACATCGGGTACACATTCTGGACGCATTTTGTTTCTCCAATTAATTGAAGTCAAAATTTGATTAACAGGTAAGATTTTAATAACAAAATCGCATATGCAACTTCTCTCATCTAAATCTTTGCATTTTTAAGCTATGGCATTTACATGCAAATGTACAGTTCGACAGACGATCAATCAATTGATGAATTTGCTTCTAATTTCGATATAGATCTACATTTTAGATACTGAGCTGCGTACTGAGGACAATTAATCCATTTATTAACTAGGTTCAAATTTCGATATCGATCTACATTTTAGATACTGAGCTTAAAGACGATCAATCCATACATGAATTTGGTTCCAATTTCGACATAGATCTACATTTTAGATATTGAGTTGCTTAGTGAAGACAATCAATCCCTTCATGAATTAGGTTCAAATTTCGATATAGATCTACATTTTAGATACTGAGCTATTAAAGACGATCAATCCATACATGAATTTGGTTCCAATTTCGACATAGATCTACATTTTAGATATTAAGTTGCTTAGTGAAGACAATCAATCCCTTCATGAATTAGGTTCAAATTTCGATATAGATCTACATTTTAGATACTGAGCCACGTACTAAATTTTACCTATCATCGCTCTTTAAGTTTTGCATTCATCTTGTTCCTTGTAATCGAACGAACATACAAACTTTCAGAAAATAAATATCTTTAAAAATTTCACAAAAATCTACAAATTTAAAGTAAAGACCATGAGAAGGTTTCATTTACTTAGTTCAAATCAATTTTGAGATTGTCCGTTTCAGAACGACAGATAAATTCGAAAAATATGCTTTTCGGATTTGGCGAGGTCAAATATGCAAATTCGTCAAAATCTCGGGTTCAAACTTTGTAGTGCTTATAGTACTTTTTCTTTGTATAGATACTTCGTGTATGAGAAAATAAATAAAATCCCTGTGTAGTTTGAATACAGGATGATAATATAATGAATCAGCTGAATTTAAATCCAAATATTCGGTCTTTTTATGATTTTTTTTCATTAATCGCCATGAATTATGAGCGACAACTTTGCAGAAATGTCTTGAAGAAGAGAATTCCGAATAAGTTGAGGCTGTATCTGTCTTTATAAAGCAATGCCATTAACCAATTTCCTCTTGTTCGCTTAGTGCTTGCTATCTTATACAAAACTGATAAAAATTAAAATGGCTTAAGAAGGGTTTAGTTAAATTTCATTCATTCATTCTTTGCCGGTTATTTTGTGGAGTAATGGTAATCTAGTTACTGCCACTTTTTGTTTTTGGTATCGTGTTGGAACTTGCATATTAGAATACATCGAGAAATAACAAGGTAAGTTTTTTTTTTTTTTTTTGCTGGCTCTTGAGCACGATGATAATGTTCTTAAATCAATTTCTCATTCCATAAAACAGGATTTGATTTTGTGAGTGAAATTTTTGATATATGTACTAAATAGAAACTTTTTTAAAAATGTACTAAATAGAAACTTTTTTAAAAATGTACTAAATAGAAACTTTTTAAAAAATGTACTAAATAGAAACTTTTTTAAAAATGTACTAAATAGAAACTTTTTAAAAAATGTACTAAATAGAAACTTTTTAAAATATATATATATATGTAACGTACTAAATAGAAGTCATTAATGAATGAAATTTTCAAAAAACCATTCATTTTCTCAAGGTGAAGTATTAAATGTAAACTATCGAATATTTTCCTATGTTGTATAGTATATTTGTATTGGGAAAGTACAGTGGAATATTTGTATTGAATTTTGTACTAACCCTTTGCACAATCGATAATGATTCTCCACTAAGACAGTGCAGCATTTTAACTTTTTATTTACCTGCTGTGTATTTTCGGATACGCAGTGTATTTACCTTGCGTTTTATTTATTTGAAAATTTCTGCAGAGCAGTGAATTAAATGGAAGAATTCAACTTAAAATAACTATTAATTTTTCTGAGCAATAAATAAGCGTTTGTATTAGGTGAACATATACATGTGTAGCCTCACATCCTTCCGAAACTGTAGAAGTATTCAGTGAATCCTCTGTCTTGATATAATTTGCATTATATCATCGGGTAAATTTTTCAAAGTTCTTGGTTACTGTATGAATTTCTTACTCGCACTTTGCTGGATATAATTCATCTATCCTGTTACTGCATTGTCGCCTCTTTTAATTTTCTTTAACATTTGGAATGATTTTGGGGTTGCAATATCCATTTGGTCAATATATACTGCCTTTTTTACATATCCATCTGCTCTTTCGTTGCAGCGTTTTCCGATATGAACCTTAATCCACTTCAATCTAATCCATTTGTTATATTTAGCCATTCGCAAGTTTTAATTTAATTTTTGGTGTTTGTGAATTCTATTGTCTAGTTAGCCACATAACTAGAAAAAGTATATTAAGAATTATTAATAGATGTTGAATGGATGCCATGTCAATATCTAGAGTTTGTTGCGACAAACATGGCGGAGAAGTAAGGTTTCGAAACGTCCATGAACTTTTGACTCGTTTAAGACTAGGGAGCTACAAATTCTTGTAAATTCTAGCCTGTCGGTTTTGCTTATAAAAAGTGTGGTGATTGCTATATAAGCCAATTAATATCCTTCGAGCTGAAGGGTCCCTTTTGCTTGATCGGTATGATACTCGACTGCTAACCATAAGAGTGGGAGTTCGGGCCTAGCGCTACCCGCTAATCACCTTACTAAAGCAAAACAAAGCCCAAGAATTCTGTTTGATATCAGCTCGCGATACGGTAGCATATCACAAGCAGTATTGTACTATTGCTTTAAATAGTTAATTGCTGTCAGCTAGTGTAGATTTTTAGTTTACATTTTTCGCGAGTGTTTAGTATCTTTGTATACATCTTGGATATTTTTGCGCTTCATTAAGTACGGGATAAAATTTCATTTCCCATTATCTAGCTTGTTACATTATTCACCGCCGCTTAATTCCCATAACGATAATTAGGGCTGATTAGGTGAGCATTTTTTCTCGTTTTTCTTGCGGACGTTAGAATTGTAATATTTTTGACGGAAAACTAATTTATATTCATATCGGGCTCACTCAAAATTTAAGAGCATTTTCAATTTTATTTACGTTTATTGGTTTTAATTTTTGATTAATGTTGAAACATTTGTCTTTTTAGTCATAAAATAATTTCGATTAAGAATTTTCGTCCATAACTCGAAACAAGCACAGGTTTTTTCTACTAGATTTGAATGTTTTGTGTTAATTATAGTGTTCTATAGATTAGCGCCTAAATATATAGAGCATGCTTTGATTTTAAATCTTTTTATGCAGCCGATACTATTTCTTTTCAGTTTTAATGCTTCTCAAGATGATGCAATTTGAAGAAAAAAATAGATCTGAGGAATTGTGCGCAGTATAGAAGTGAAACTACTAATGGACTTCAAGAAATGAAAATGGCGTCTTTAAAATAAATCTAATTTTCTTGAAAATTTGTGATGCATTGGCAATTAGTGGATACGCATGATGCTTTGTTACAAAGTATGGTTTTTCTTATAGGAAGTATTCTCATCTATCCTGACTAATAATGGACCGAATCGCGTAAAACAGCGGAATTTCGGAATTTTCGGCAATCTTTGTCGAACCTTTTAAGTTTAGTCTAGTAGAAATAAGCTATAAAAATTGATGAAAAGTATCTTATTGTTTGGTTAAAAAAGTTCTTTAGATGAAATTGTGTAATGAGAAACGATAACATTGCAATTTAAAGAAAGGTCAGTACTTTCAATATATCAATCTAAATAACTCGGCGAATTTTCCAAATTTTAAATTTCTGTTCAATTAAAAATAAACTTCAAGGTTCTTTCGGCAATCTTTAGTAATTTTGATAAATCGGAACTACTTTCATTTTTTTTAATTCTGGTGGATCTAAGGAGCTTTAAATTCGGTGTGACTTCGGAACCTCTGTAACGCCCATCTGTAAGTATATTTTGATAAGTTTCATTTCAGCTTTGATTCTGCCGAGTTCTTCACATTAACTTGTATAAAATTAAATATGACTAGAGTATTTTTGTAGTACTTTCTGAAATAGCAGACTGAAAGTAGATTGGAAAAACCATGTAGCAAAAAGTAATTTCAAAGTATGTAACAAAATTATCTTAAGACTGTTTATATTAGACAAATGATTTTAAGGCTTCGATATTGTTGATATGTAGAGATAGTTAATAAAATATGCCGCCTGGATTATCTTTTATATTGTAAAATCAAAAGTTTCTAAGTGTTGGAATAAAATTTTGATAATTAGAAAGAATGAAAGTGGCTGCATTAGAGAATACTTTTACGCATTCAGCAAAGTCAGTTTAGGTAAAAAATTAAGTAATGAGTTCTCCATTGAATTTCTCGTATTCCTGCAAAACATAGAAAAATTTCTCTTCAATTTCGTAAAATAATTAAAAGGAATCATGTATGCCTTTTCAGCTTTTTCCTCTTCATCGATCGAGTTCAATACTTGACATAGATCTGATTTCAGTTGCATTATCGTATATAGAAATGTCTACCTTATGTGCTTACTCATTTATGTTCATAATATAAGCGGACAGATATTCTACCGCTGAATAACTTTCCAAATTTAAAATTTCATTGCATTTTGCGTGTGAAGTTCCTCAAGTAACTAATTTTTTGCTCGTTTACATTCAAGTTATCAAATTCAAACTCGCATGTTTTGAAATATCGGCACACTTTCGATGGTAAAATCTGAAATTGATACAAATCTGATTTTGGTCATAAAATAAAACCCTTAATCTCGGTTATAAGTCGAGGCATTGTTCATTTGATTTTTTTTCTTAATGATAAATACCAATAGATTTCACAAAAATTGGTAAATATATAATTTGGGTGTAATATTGCTTAGTTTGCTACTCATGTGAGCCATCGATTTCGCAAATATTTCCAAGGCTTTTTTGAATTAATATTCAGAAGTCGATTTGTATGATTATATTTCCTAAATAGGCGAATAAATAATTTCAGTTGGTAAAGACATTTAACAATAAATTTTCGTTCATATTTAAAGGTCCTTACTGTACATCGTTGCACTTTTTCTGATGATTATATTTTCGTACTTCTAGACATGCAATGGGTCTTTTATCATAAATTTATATGAATATTCTAATATCATGAGCGGCACGGCTTTGTAAGAAATGCATTTGTGCCATAAAACATTTAAACTCGTATTTAGAGTTTAAGAAGCTATAAAAGACGGATGGTGACAAAGGTAAATTTTCTATTGCAAATCGTTTCGGAGTGAGGAAGTATCCTATTAAGAATTGGGTATGATTTTGCAATTATTTTATGGGAAAAGTAATGTTCGATTTGAAGTGATTTTGTATGAAATCGGACTCAAAATTTTTATAAATTCTATTCTTCTGAAATGAATTACAAAAGCTGCATTGGAATCTGAATTTCTTTTTAGAATAACGATGGATATCTGTAAATGGCGAAAGGATCGGGTGAAATGGGATAATTATACTAAAACATCGGAAGCTTACTATAGTTGCCACTCAGGATAAAAATAGTCTATCATATTTAGTCAAACAATCGTAATTATCAGTTGTGTGAACAAAATGTTCGAGTCACGAGAGAGCTTCTGGTGCATATAGATTGTCTTAAGTTCAATTTAGTTTTGTACTTTGGAATTAAATTTTATTTTTTAGTTAAACTTATAAATTTAATAATTTGTTTTCAACATTTTTTTTCAGTTGATCTTTTCTAATTCCACAGAAATGATATGCCCGATCTTATATATTTTTTACTTTCGAATTTTTTTCTTGAGGAATTGATCTTGTGTTTCAAATTTGTCATCGGTCATTTGGACGCTGAAGTAAAGGAAGGTTGTTCGTATAAAATTAAAGCCTGCCGCTCTTAAGAAGTCGAGAAATCGGAACTTGTTGAATCGATTTAAAGCGGTATGTTTTTCACTATTTTCAGATTTAAAATCAATATCTCAAGTTTAACCTTTTGCACTCCGATAGTGCCGACTCAGCATTAAAGAATGAGCCTCATTTTATTTATTTCACAAATTTAATTGTTAAAAACACCTGCATAGTGGTTAAGAGATGTAGATTAATTTTTCAGAGAAATTCGACTTAAAATAATTTCTATTTTTCATGGCAATAAACAAATCTTTGTATTAGGTGTATTATATATATTAAAAATAAACTTGGCTTAATTTTTAGATACGCTTCATATTGAGATTTTCTAGAAAAATAATTGATATAATCAATAACATGGAATTTTTTAAATATTGTATACCATAACTGCCCGATCGTCTTTGTAACAGTAACCTAAAAATCAAAGTTAAGCGTTAATCCTTTTGTATAAAAGGTTAATTTTTGTTTCTCCCATGAATCGGGGATTTTCAATGACGGTGACTTATTACTGAACAATTTATTTTTGGAAATTTGCGTTATTAAAAGATGAGCCTGGAGTGATGTCGAAGGCGAAACTCCCAAGTTCAGGATCTGTAAGAAAAATAATCGCCTATTCCTAAAATGCTTATAATTTTCAGCAAATCTTGTAGATAACTGGACGTGTGATAATTGTAGAATTTAGTTTTGTGATCACGAGGGAAAAATGATTTTTGCTTTAAAAATAGTCAATCTAGATCAATAATGTAAGAATTTTCTCCCTATCACTCTACTCTACATTTCTTTATCTCCAAAATATCGTTTTAGGCTAAGGCATTGTGGTATATATAATTTTTTCAATATTGTTACAGTAATATGTAAATTGAAAATTCCACATATTTGGAATGCGAGAATTGCAATTTGGGTCAATGTCCAATATTTGGAGCAATAAAACTGTAGCTGATAGTACGTTATATGTGAGTAATGTTCAGGTGGATATGAAAATTAGGGACAGGGGTGGTGCCTTATGAAGCAAACATGGTATGAAATTGAATCGTAGAAGTAACGTATGAAATTTTAGTTTCGAGACTGGGATTGTAAGCAATGTGCACAATAAGAAAATTGATAGGTGTGAATTAGAAGTTGGCAGCTATGCTTCATGGAAGTGGATATGTGTAGAAGATTGAAATGCGAGATGCATGAGGAGTGTTTTTGGACTGAGTAATCTGTGGGGCAAGCAATTTTCGGTCTTTGTGAAAGTCTGTGGCGAGTTGGAGTGGGTAATGCATGGGGGCCGAGAGGTGCTTTTTGTTGGTGTGGGTA
>JAOUZG010038877.1:639617-687958 GCA_026289955.1 Argiope argentata | reverse complement strand
GTGCTTTTTGTTGGTGTGGGTAATGCATGGGGGCCGAGAGGTGCTTTGTTTGTATGGGTAATACATGTATGCGGCGAGTTGTTAGGGAATGGTGTTGTGGTAGATGACATTTAAAATGCGAGATATAGAAGTAAACGTGTGGAATGTGAAAACTGTAGATTGTGATGGTTTTTAAGATACAGTGAAGAGTATGTGGCATAAAGAGTGGAGTGTGAGAATTTTGGGCTTGAAGCATGTGGTGGCAGTGTCTGAAGTGTAATGGCTGAGAAGTGATTGTGTGCGTCTTGAAAAGGGCTAAGTGTGAGGTTGGTTGAGGGAAAATAGCTGATTTCAGTAGTTTGTAGCTGTTTTACGAGGTTTGAAGCAAGTTCTGGATTATAATGTGGAGTACAATCTTGGGATTGGGATAAATAGCCAATGGGTGAGAAAAGTGTTAGCGAAAATTGATGTATGTATTAACCATTTTGATTGTAGTGGGAGGTATCAGAAGTATGAAAACAACTTATTTTCTGATAACAGTATGCAAATGTATATGGTATTTTGGTATTTGTACGTTTAAGAAATATTTACATTCCTTTTGTCACGAATCAACTACTGTTATCTTTCTCAGGTAGCATTTTCTTGTGTGAAGTGAATTTTAAAAAATAATTATTTAAAACGGATAATGTTCACCCGAGTGAGAGGATATATCGGTGCATTTAATGTCAATTCTAGAAGGTTTTTGTTTGAATAAAGATTGACCAATCTGGATTTTCTTTTTGAGTAACAACGGTTCATATCCAAATTGTAAAAGTGCAATTTGTTTCTCTACAAATTCATTATTTTTTGGAAATAAACCTATTGCATCCTGTTTAACAGTTGAGTTTTTAACAAACTATTTTGATAAGCGAAAACCCTTCTTTGAGGTAAAGTGTAGGAGTAAGGCTTAAGAAAGGGAATATTTCTCATTATGAATTTTATTCCACCTGGGACTGTGCCAATAGCAGCTTCTTTTGGGTTTTTTCTATTTTCTGCTTAATTTTCTAAAGCTTCATAAAAAAAACTTCCCAATTTTGAAAGTGGAGCAACAAAATCGCTAATCGAAATATTCCTGTTGTCAATTTTCTTAAAATTCATACAGAACTTCTGAAATAGTTTTCTGAGTAATTAAGGAAACTTGCAATTAACAAGCAAAATAAAAAAATCTAATTTCATCATAATTTAAATCCTTATCATGAATGAATTTTTAGTTTTATTTTTGGATTACTAAAAATACAAAGATACGAATTAAATTTTTATTCATACTTGGAAAAAGGATTCTACTGTCGATTGATAATATTGATTTTTTTTCTTTTCACTGCTCTTCCGACAACATTTGCCAATGGAGAGTCGGACAATTAAAAACGGTGAATTGTTAAAATATGTATTTATTTAAGGAAGGGGAGAGAATTAACCGAGATTTTAATAGTGAATTAGAAAGCAATAAAAAGAGCATAGGACGTCAAACTTAATCAAAGTTTTATAAATTCGTGCTTGATTTTAAAAAATATACCTTTCTTGAAAACAATATTTCTATTAAATTGACGTCTGGGAGGCCGAAAACAAATTTGAAGCAATATATTGTCTTAAAGTAAGAATTTAACTGAGTGCAATAAGATCGAGAATATAGTTTCTGTAGAACTGGCTTTTTAAAATTATATTGGTTGACAATAAAATAACGAACTTTAATAAAATCTGGCATTCAATCTTAATTGACATTAAATTAGACATTAAAAGATCACTTGAAATTTTAGGACATTGTATGGGATATACAGAGAACCTCTTGCAATATGTAAATTCAAATTAATTGATGACTTTAAGTGATAATCTTTGTAATGAATGTAGTGTGCTTCTAATGTTATCGTAAAATTTGACATTAAATGATCATCAATTTTACGAGGAAACGCAAATTTAGATTTCATTGCAGTTTTAGTGATCCATTTTGGAGGAATCTTAATTTTCTGAAATTCTTTAAGTATGTTTGATATAAAATCTGGGACCTGATTGAAGTTAACATTTCGCATAAAAAAAATTGCAGAATTTTAGAATTTTCCTAAATTTTTAAAGCAGAACTAGTTCGTCCCAAAAAATTAACTTGCTACTAGAACCTGTCGCTAAATTAACTTTTAATTCTAATTTTTATTTCAACACGCTAAAGTATTTTGACCCATGCTTTAATCCCTTCAGAGTTTTAAAAACACGAGTAATTATTTCTGAGTAGGTTCGATAACTCAAAACCACAACGAACTACACGGATGAAATTCATAAAGCCGTCATTAGATCCAAATTGTATATTTCTACCAAATTTTAGACAATCTGTTTGATTAAAGTTATTTATATGTATGTAGTTTGACAATTATGCATATGAACTCATCAAATGAATTATGTAACGAACTACATCGATGCGATTAGGCATTTGATTTTACTTGTTTTTGTATGTGTATTCAAACTTGATTTGTATCAATTTCAAATCTCACTGTCGAATATGTTTGTCGATTCTTTCAAACATGCGAATGTGAATGCAGTAATTTGAATGCAAAAGCAAAATGCAAGTAGATTTTTGACCCATGTATAATGTGTTTGGCACAGTTTAGTCAAGTATGACTCTTGCGCCATAAAAAACCCAAATCAACCTAGCCATGTATAATGATGATATAAATGAACTCTTAATTAGATAAATAAAAATTTTATATATGGTCTTGCCACCGAAATCGGCTTGGTGTCTAATATTGGGCACGATCAACGAACAAGACGAAGTTCAAAATGTCTTCACTTTTCCTTTCAATTCCGCTACGAAATTGAAGAGAAATCTCGATATGATGAGCAAGTGTATGAGAAAGTCGAAGGAAGAATTCTTTAGTAGATTCATTAAACTTTAATTTGCTGATTTCTCAAAAATGGTAAATATATTACTAATAGAAACAATTTCTTTTATTCAAAATGTTAATTGTATTTAGTTAAAAATGTAAAAAGTATCCCAGTCAGTAGGTTTTGTTGGAGGGGTTTAATTATCCTTATTCATATTCACACTTGTTTAATTGCATAACCTTACCTTTCGTGGCGATTGCAGAAATCTTTCTGAAAACTCGAATATTTTAACGAATGAAATATCTGAAATAAATGTATTTAGGATTGTCATGCGATGTGGACGAAACAAGATTCAAATTGGAATTGAATGATAAAAAGGATAATCATTCAGATTTTGAATTGTCTCCTGTTAAAATAAAAGTATGCGTAGGAACTAAATTTGAAATTTTAATCAGTAACTCTTAGAATTGAAATATCAAATATTAAATTTTAGTGCCAAATATAATTAAACTACTAATTTAATATTAAATTTCGAAGTTTGTACAAGTTTAATCTGTAAACAGAACTCGCTTGTTTATGAATGACTGTGAATTACAGTATAAAACCAACTCTTTACGAACGCTGTCACTCAGAAATTGGGTTTCATCTTATTTTCAATATAGAACTAGAGTTGAAAACAAGGCAAGTTCTGTTTTTCTAGAATTCCCTCTAGACCTTCAAAATTTAGTCTATACCCTGAAGGATTCTAGTTTGTCGGAAGCAAGTTTCTGTAAATATTGTATTGATTTTAAATAAGAAGCGAGCATTGTACTATTCCTGTATTTTTCACATTTGATCAAATGTATCGCCAAAGAAATCAAATATGGATTTCACTTTATCGACTATGTAATTTGCCGATGAGACTAGATTTAAGAAATGGGGTTAGTTATCACCATTGAGCGCATTATTTTCGATAAATACACGAAGCCATTCTCAGAAATACTTATAAAAACATATTAATCGACATCTTGTTCTAATGGATCTTCAAGGAACGCATTTCAACTTCGATATTACATTTGGAAAGTGAAAAAATCTTGCTAAATTAAAATATTGAAAAAAATAAATTCTTTTTATATATATGTGTTTACTTATTTATTATTGAACTTTTATTATTTTTATATAGTATTTAATAATTTCGCATAGAAACATTAAAAACAATAAATTCGATGGGTTTTTAGAAATTATTAATAAAATTGTTTATCACTGTATTTAATTATCACAACATCATGAAATGATCTGGAGTTTTTTTCATTATATGGACCAACAAAAACTTTATTGTAAAGAAATTTTAATTGCATGCCTTTATATTGATGATAAAATGTTAATCAAAGTCAATTGCAAATACATTCACGAGTTGCTTCTATTAACGAAGATTTCATTACTGCCATTAACAGAGTCTTTTCATTAATGAATGAATGCAACTAACTATTCTTATTTTTGCAGCTTTTAATGGATGCTGATGCTTTTAGAAGGATGAATAGAAGCAATCAAAACATACCGAGAGGCAACTTGCTGACTGATTACCAGCTGATAGAAGTTAAAATCAACGTCAAAATGAAGTCATTTATCTATAAGTGAAGTCGAACTGATCTCGTATTCATCGAAATAAAAATTAAGAACATTTTCTTCAATTGAAAAAGTCTGAATTAATGATGAAGCTAGAAGTTAAAGGGGGAAAGCATCAATTAAAGATTAACGGAAGTTTTAGGCGAAGGTGGTTTTTTGCGAAAGAAAAATTATTCGCCACGGTTAAGACATGATTTATCTTTCACATAATTCCTAGTGATAAATATTCAGACGTCACTTTCCGATTTACGTCTCGTCTAATAATTAATGAAGTAATATATCTAAGCTTGGATACTTAATTTTTAATTCGTTTGTGCTGGTCTATTAATCGCTTGGTAGGTCATGCGTTATGAAACAAATTATTAAACATTTTGAAAGTAGACCGTTATATCTGTAATTACTAAATTTAACTCTTATTTACTTCTTGGATCCTCAGTCATTTGGTTTTCATTAAAAAAATTATTGGAATACCAACTGTCTTCTAAGTAAATGACTGAGCATATACTATATTTAAACACAAATGTACAATTCTCAAATAAAAATCATTCACTTGTAATCTTCGTTTAATTTTGTTTAAGGCTTTATAAAAATGTTTTAATCTTGTTACAAGTCTTTTCTTTTATAAAATCAAGTGAAATTAAATGGTACTAAAATTTATTTATTTATTGTATTTTAATAGTTATTGTGCGACTCGGCAAAAATTTTGACATTTATAACCAACACTTTAAGATGCATTAGAAAACATTCAATATTTAAAATTTTTGTTCTGACATTCTTTAAATTGCCTGATAGTTCATTTATTTTTTCCCTTCCAGAACTGTATTGCAATCATGCAGAATTTTTGGTGTTACTAGATCATATAGCAGAAAAGAACGATTACCAAAATAAAGGATTTCCTTGCTAAATATTTTAAGGCAATATATTTTAAGCAACCAATTTTTCAATAAAAATCGGTGGTGGAAAGGTACGTATCGAAGATATAATCGACAATGGAAAGGTATGTATTAAATGACGAAAATAACTTAAATATTAAAATTTAGTTTCCTTATTTATTGACACATTAAGAATTCTCAAATGAACTCGCATCTTATACAATGTAATTCATTTTTCGATTTTTCGAAATTATTGCCATTTTCAAGTATTCAGATTTACGAGTTTTAATTCTTTTTAATTGCATGAAAATTTTCAAAAATGTGATCTAAAAATTTGCGTGAAGTTGTCTTCAGAAAATTAGAGAATCTCTTTAAGAATGCAGTATTTTACCAAAAACTTCATTTTGAGACTTTGCCTAGTCTCCAAATTTCAGTGTCCAAAACCCATTTTTGGAATCGCGTCTCGCTGTGAACTTATCTCAAACTTTGAGCTTCACAGATAGCATTTATAGATTTGAAAAAATTTGAACAAATTCTGTTCTCTTGAGTTTTTCCGGTCTGAAAATCATTTTAATTGAACACTTTCTACAAAATTATATGAAGGACAAAATGTGGGGCAATTTTAGCATTTAAATTAAATCCATGACAAATTTTGAAACAAATTCATTTTTGTTTTGCGACCTTCTGTGTATTCGCATGCATGTACACACAATACTTACAACCGCATCAATTTCATCGATAATGAAATAGGTTATCCCATTTTTTTTAAATTGAATTGTGTACCCATTTTGGAATAAGATCTACAAAACAAGCACGCGTTTTTAATATACTACTGAAACGCAAAATATGAGAATTGTAGATCAGTGTTGACGACTTCCCTTAGTCCAGGTTTATATGGAAGGGAACGGAGAGAGGTAACAGCATCTTTATAAAAGAATAAGAATTTTTCGGAGAGATCAAACAATCTGATTTTTCCAGCCCATAATTTCAGTGCTTGAATAGCATGTTGTATCACTTTTATCATCAATGGTCCTTTTGATGCATTAATTTTTATTTTTATTTTAGTTGTCAAGCCTGGAGGTAATGGACCAGCATATCCGCATACATAGCAAGATGTCAGCTTGTGTAGGATGGCATTCAGATGAATCTTTTATTATCGAGCTCCTCTAATGCTAATCTGCTTCCAGAACATAGAAACAGAAGAAAATAACCCTATTGGTGTGGATTTCTGAGTAAATCTATACTCACTTTAACTTATCACTTACTTGAAGAATTCTAAAATATTATCCAAGCAAAAAAAGCAAAAATATTATCCAAGCATATGCTGATAATGAGATACATGGACTTAAAAATAAAGGTCCCTATATATTAGGCCAGGAATAGAGCCCTGTATAATTAATACAACTCTGTATATTAGAGCAAGTATGAAATATATAATGATTGGAACACGGCGATATGACCATGTCAGAAACAAGTACAAATGCGCGTAAAACCATTTTAATGTTTAACTATAAATTTGGTCTTTATGGTCAATCTTTTCATGAGAATTTCCTAGTAACTAAAATTTTTGAAAGGTTTGCTGGCTACATTTGAAAGACCGTTGCTGCTGAATGTTCCCTATTCTTAAGTTTCTTTTTACAAAAAATTTTAAGTGCATATCGACACTTTCGAGAATAATTAGAGCACTTCTTTGGATGCCGATGCATCTTTTAGATTATCTAAATTCGAAGAGTTGTAGGAAATTGAAGAAGCAATCGTTTATATAATTTCACAATTTCGATATTCGATTAGGATGTTTTTGTTAAAATAAAACTGGTTTTGACTGAAATATAGAAGCTTTGTAGAAATTCATATTCGGTTTATAGAAAATTTATCTTGCGAAATCCATTTGTAACACAATTCTAAGGCGGTAACACAAATTTAAAAATTTGAATCTGGATTTGTTACGCTTCTGAATTTATTTTATTAAGGATTTCAGCCTTCAATTTTCGTGAAAATACTAATAATAATGTATACGTTTGTCGTCTTAATCATAATTAAATTTTTAAAGGTAACGCATGCGATGAAATAATTTCTGTTAATCATAACTGGATTTTTATTAATGTCTATTTGCATTCGACATGATGATTTTAAAATGTTTGTGGGTGTTATTTGGGTACTTAATTCCTAAATTTACAGTATTGGTTTATACTTTATGATCGAGACTTTGAAATAAAAATTTTATTTTGTTTACATTAGACAATGCTGAACTCCTGATGACGAAAGTGGATATATTTGTTCCCAATGAAGGTAAAACAAAATTTGTTGTAATGACACAATGTCGGATTATAATCTTGTTGGAAAGGAGTATTGTTGCAAATTTTATATTTCTAACTTATAAATAAGCATGTGTGTCCTGAAAAAATTAAATTTCGTGAGACAAAGCTGGATGTTGTACATTAATTTAAATGAGTTTTTGTATTTAATTTACTACCTTAAAGTATTTTCGTCGCAATTTCTTATATTTTAGAATATCTTGCATATTTTTAAAAAAATTAAAAGATCGTTATTGCACGGTAATACTAGTAAATTCAAATAGTTTCAATTTTATATACAAATATATTAATCAGTTGAAGGATATCGTCTTTTTAATTCTAATTTTAAAAATTTAAAACTTTTCCTATCTATAAGTAATTTAAATTATACTGCCATTGTTTGCATTTGTTAATACGTCTTCAAAAGAAAAATTCCCGAATTTCTATCTTTAATTTTAAAGTTAATATTAATATATTAAATCTTGAATACAACATCTTCAAAATTTAATATTTTTGCATTTATAGGGCGATTACTTGTATTATCTTTTTAATTAATGACTCTCCCCTTTTCAAATAACTTTCCTGCTGAAATGTCCGATTGGCTCGGCCGGCCAGTCAATCGGCTATTTCTTTCAATTAAAAAAATTGATCATCATTCCTGATCAACATGATGATCAATATACATTAAATATGACCTGTTGTAGAAGTGACTATAGTAAAAATTATCTATGGATAACTTTAAATGAATTTTTAAAAAATTCTAGAATTTCGAATGCAAAGAATGGCAGTGTTAGCAAAGACATATTTTAGTTTTATTGCTGCTATTAAATCTAGAATATCTTAACATCAATCTCATTTAAAACATGTAAAACTTTACTTTCCTACTGAATCGCTAAAAAAATCGTGGAATTTTCAATATAGTTTATTTTAATGAACGTTTTGAATAAAATTGCTTAAATAAGAATAATTTTAAAATACAATAGTAATTATATATAATATAGCATTTGTAAGCAAGAATATAAGCATTTTGCTCTTTCATCCGTTTGTTCTATATAGACGTTTTATTTTGGAAACTTTTCAACATTATTAACATTAAATATTTCCTCGTAACTTAAATACATAAAAATATTGTGTCATTAATATTAAATTAAATACTCAATATTTCATGCTTTTAAAGGCAAATTTTTTCTGCCTTCTTATAAAACATTAGATTATTTAAAATGTTCATTTGTGTTCTCTGTAACCATGTACAATTTTAATTATCAGTGAATTTGATTTAAATTTTCATTTCCTATTAGTGGTGATACTTCATACTTTATAAAAAATTCCTAGATTTCCTATTTTTAACGTATTTAGAATCTTTAAAAAATTGAGTTCATATGTTTTAAATGTTTTTTAAATTCTTTTTTGAAAAGGAATTACGCAATTCATTCTTTTTCACTTATTTTCTATGTCGCATTTTTAAATACTTTATACTTGTATATTCTTGTCGGTAATGCATTTCAATATTGGCTTAAATTATAATGATAATAATATGGCTGAATTATAATGATGATAATAAAATTAATATTTGATAGGGTTGGATATTTTTGAACTCATATTTTTTCAATCCCAGACCATGATCTCAATTTGCTTACGGTTGGAGCATGCTTTATATATTTTTATTGGCAACACTGGAGGTGTGTTAAAGACAAATAAAAGCTGTATGTATTTTTGCGTTGGTGTTGATGCTGACTTTGCGAGGAGCGAGTGAACTTTTAATACATATACCAACCGGGCATCTTCATGTAGTATTATGCTCTTATTTTTATTACTCGAAGAAACTGTCTTTACATAACTGATAAATTTATATTTTAAGAAACCCGACTCCTCATTTTAAATCGTAGCCGATAGCAGAATTCGAAATTTCTCGAATTTGTTCCAAATACGACTCTTTAAGTGTTACACTTAACAGGATCCGATTAAGTAAGAAATATTTTCCATAAAACTCGAACTTTGTAACGAATGAAATTTCTGGAATAAATCATTTAAAATGATTTGTATGAGATGTGGATAAAATAAGAATCAAACTTGAAATGAAGAAAGAAAATAATATATTCATTAAAATGATGCGGTTAAACTAAAAAAGCGTACAAGAACAAAACGTGACATTTTGTCCTCTAACTAGTTTTTAGAATCGATAACTAAGAAATGAAATAAACTCAAATTTCTTATTTAAGTTCGCGTTAAGCTCCAGCCACTTGGTTACTTTTCATTGCAGTCGGAACTCCCTTGGTTTCAATGACGTTGAATTTGTGCAATTCATAACGTTACCTAGCGTCTTTAAGAATATCCTCTCTGAAATGTTTAATTTCTAACTTGCATTTAATGTTACCTGCATGCAAAGTTCTCTTTCCAGAATTTCCGAACCCATTCCTTTTGAGATATTAGAACTTCTAGATTTTCGAAGGAATTTCTATGAGGTAAGCGATTTAAAAAAAATGAAGATTGTACACTTAACATGTTTGTTCACTTGGGCAAATGCAATGCCAAAGAAATCTCCTGTATAGAAATTACTTTATCTTCACTTAGGAAAGTTTTCTGATAAGACTAGAATCAACAAATTTGGATGAAGACCTGACGGCATTCACTTCAAAAGACATTCACTTCAAGGAATTCATTTCAAGCATTCTCAATCGGCATCTCGTTCTCCTGGATATTCAAGAAATATCTTTCAGATGCAGTATCGAAGCGACAGTATTCCGACTCGGTAAATTTTATAAATTACAATAATTCAAAAGCAAATTTTAATTGGAAATTACAATATATGCTCATTTAATATTTAAATTCTATTCATTTTTTGTTTATTCGAATATTTAATTTAATATTTGAACTAATTTATCGAAATTTTATAGGAAATCCAATAGTTATCGCGATAAATGTTTAAAACTGTATTTAAACTATTTAACTATATTTTAATTTCATTTCAGATATTGCTGAATAAAATCTTTCACAAGTAAAAGGTAAATTTTTTTACTATGTTCAATTACCCTAACGATGAAATTCCAAATTTCATTTGGACGAATTCGCGAGTTACCTGCATGCTTTGAAATGTACACTTATTAGTATTGAATTCAAATCTGCTCTGAATAAATGCTCCCTTTTTCTTTTCCCAGGTTTTACTGATGCTTTTCTCAAAGGAAAAATGAATATAAACAACCAACACTTCCTGAAAGAAAGCTGCTTGCTCATTGATTGCTAGAGAATAGAAGCCATTTATGAAATGAAGTCAGTTCTGTAAACAAAGTGAAAAGTATTTCGTATTTCCTATAGCAAAAATCAAGAGTTGTTTTCTTGGTTGAAAAAGTTCAGGAACTGGAGAATTCAAGGAAGAAAAAGAAAGAACGAAATCTACGATCGCAAATTTCAAGTTATGTGAGAACATTATTTTAAGTCATTATTTGTCTTTATTCACGTCATTAACCAGTTTAAACCGGCTTGAAACAATAGACTCCTCTGTCGGTTTCTATCCCTCTCTGTATATTGGTGTATGTATATAATTTTTTTGAACTTTTAATTTTTCTAGCTGGCAAGCAAACTTTTGGAGTTCGACAGACTCGGAGATAAAAGCTATGGTGACATAGTTCTTCAGCCTTTTTAAAAACGCAACTGCTTTCAAAGAAGCATGCATTATAATAATGCATTACTGGTAAAAGTTGGTAAAAATATGATTGCTTACGCGATTTCGAGCTTCAATTATTCAAAAGACTTTAATAAAAACCTCATGTTCCCATACGATAATAAGTATGAATAGAAGCTCGAATACAAGAAAAGCTCCTGGGAGATGAAACTATACAAAGCAAGCTGAAGATTTTCTTATTCTTATCACGTAATTCCAGAAATCGATAGATAAACTAGAAATATTTTTCTAGTTTACCGACCCTTCACTTGAATATTTATTGGTTAATGTGTCTAAATATAGTTTAATAAAATTAAATATTTATTTGCTGCTCTGCCATCAATTGTTTAATAAACCACGTGTAGTGCAAAAACGTTGTAAAACCGTAATTATCAATTTGCCATCAATTTACTTTTTAGATCCCCAGAAGTATATTTTTAAATACATTAAAGAGAACGGCAAATAAAGCATTAAATATCTTTAATTAAAAATCTAAGAGTTAATAGTTTTTTTGTGTAACTTTTAAACCCGTAATCATACAAAGATACTAAGGTGATATCAATTGAATACTAAATTGCAATTTCTTAAAGTTTGAACACAATTTTTAAAATGTTTTTTTAAACTTATCTTCTAGCAATGCTATCACTTTATAAAATCCCGTGAAACCTTGTAAATAATAAATACAAATATTTTAATTGCTGTCAAGTGAATCGACAATTTTTCCAATTTATGACTAATACTTTGGCAAGTTTAAAAATGCTAAATAGCTTTTAACAACATTTTTGTGGCAACAGTCGTCTTTCTTTCAATTGCACAAAAACTTATGCTTGTTTGTCCGCTCCAGGATTGTATTGAGATTACGCAGAATTTTAAAGTTGCAAGTTGATGTAGGAAAGAATGATTACTAGGGGAAGAGAATTTCATGCAGTTTTAGAGTAAGTGTAATCTATAGAAAAAGAATGAATATTGAATCGATGAAAGAATTTCCAATTTTAATTTTTACCATTTTCCTACTTATTTAATAGTTAAGAATCATCAAATAAGTGAAAATGTTGTTCAATATTTTGAGGTTGGAACTGATAATAATTTGGAAAAAAATTAGTCTTTTCAAAAATAGGAATTTTCAACGATGTGTTCCAAGAACAGTGCGAATCTTTCTTCAAAAACCTGGAGTTGCTAGACCATGAATAGAAAAATTGTATAGAACTACATTAAGATTGCGGTATTCTATTTATAAAAAAATGTGTTATCTTTAAAATTTAATTTACACGTTTTACAGCTCCAAGATTTTTGAAACACGTTTGGGCTTTGAATTTGACGGATGGGCTTTCGTGTTTTAACATTATTTTTGTAGAAATCCTTGATTTTGAGCTCTAATCCATTTACGGAAAGTTTTTCATACTTAAGAACTTATAAATTATATATTAAATACAAAATGAGATAACAGATTATTTGATGCAGTATTCATATTTTAATTTATATCCATGTCAAGTCTTGAAACAAATCCATTAATTAGTTAACGATCTGAATGTTTTTATATTCGCATTAATGTAAACGTGAAAAAGCAGAGATTTAGAGAAGGGATTTTAGCATGCGTTATTATCACTGAATTTTTAGTTGTGTATCCGCTCAGGTTGAAATCGGTCGAAACTCGGATTTCCGAAATACTAGGTTTTCTTTAATATACTATTGAAAAACAAAATCTGAAACATTTGTAGCACTGACGGAATTGTCCCAAGTCTTCAATTTTATATGGAGAAAGGGAGAGTACTATTCATAATCATTTTATTGCTTGAATAATATATTTCAATATTTTTATCCACGACCACTTAGATGTATTCATTTAATTTCTTTTTAGTTATCAAATCTGGAAATATTGGACATGCCTATTCGCATATACAGCAAGACTTAAGGTCATCTAAGAGGGCAGAATATTTAGATGCAGGTGAATCTTCTAATCTAGAAGCAGAGAAGATTCTTCATTAACCATCTCCTCCAATTCGAATCCTTTACAAGAACACAGAAAACAAAGAATACGGCAGCTTGAGACCGACAGTTGAAGAATAATTGAAGCATTACGAGACAAAATTGTTAGCTTTAAGAACAAGGTGAAACAGTTGTAACTTGGAACCCGTGAGGGTACCCAAAATATTATTGAAGCGAATTAAAATCTTATATGTTCAATATACCATATAATTGAACTTATTCTACCTATTTAATCTGTATTTTCAAGTTTTCTCAATGATCTCTATATCCATATGAATTTTAATTTTAAAGTATCCGAAACGTGTGAAGGGGATGTTTTTTTATTGTTTGATTGACTCCCAAATTTTCGGTATTGGTTTATAATTTAGGAAGATTTTGAAATAAAAATTCGTATTTGATTAATGTAAAGTTAAATATCAATTCCTGGCGTCGAAATTGGATATCTTTGTTCCCAATGAAGATGAAACAATGATTTGTTGCAATATGTCTGGTTGTAATCATGTTAAAAAGATTTTTTTTCAAATTTTTATGTTTGTAATTTATAAACAAGCAAATGTGTTCTGAAAATCTGTTGGCTTACATAGAACTAAACTGTATATTATACATTAGTTTTAATTGTTAACAGTAGTCCTTTAGAGGTTGGCTGTTTAATGTAGCAAAATAGGCATGGAAAAGAAACTAATTATTTTTATCGAAATTTCTGATTGTGAGGTTTTGGAATATTTACTTCATATAAAAACTAATATAAAAGGTGAAGGGCATTACTATAACTATAAAATAATCGGTAAATAATGACTATACAACAATTGGTTTAAATGTATATTTTTTAAATTTTAGAAACTTACTTCTATCATCTTAGCAAACTAAACTTATATTGCCGTTTTTTGCATTCGTTATTAAATTTTCTAGATAATTTTTGCTTGTAGAACTTGATTTTTAAAATTAATATTAATACATTTAATTTTGAATACAAAATTTTAAATTTTAGTATTTGAAAATTCTTGATTCTTCGAAAAATTAATTATATTGAATAAAAGGAACTAACACAACGATTTTTAAATGACTTTCGTGTGGAAATATCCGTTTGGCTCGGCCGGTCAGTCAATCGGATATCCTTTTAATTTTTTTTAATTGATCATCATGCCTGATCAACATGATGATCAATGCACGCTTAAAACGTGACGCGTATTGATATTGACAGTATTAAAAATTAATGTTTATGAATAGCTTTTGATGTATAAAATATCGTTACATCTTTAAAAAAAATTTGAATGCAAATAATGGCAATGGTAGAGATTCTTATTTCTAGTTTTTATTATTTCTATTAAATCTTGATCTTTAAAAATAAGTCTTATAAAACTTAATTTGTAGAATTTTTTTCTAATGTATTGCTAAAATTACTAATCTTCATTCTTGCTTTATAATATGTTAAATAAGGCCTCTTGAATAAATACAAGAAATTTACAGTTCTATTACAGTACTTTGAAATAATAAAATCAATATGCTCTTTCGAACATTTACATTCTTTGCGAACTTTTTCTTTGGAAACTTTTCAATAGCAATTTCATTAAGTCGGGTTTCCTAATTAATTTACCATCTAAACTTTTTTTATTCTATATTAAACACTTAAATTGCTTGTAAAAAACATCATTTTGTAATCGAATTTTCTTTATTTCTGCAATGTATTAAAATATTGAAATCGTTCATTGATGTTCTAGATGATCATGTACTGTTTAAATACTGTCCGAGCTTTAGTTCTAATCGATGGTGTCATTATTTATTTATTTATTTAGTTGAAAAAAAAATGTTTCAAAATTCGATATTTGTAATAATTGTAAATCTAAAAGTAAAAAAAAATAAATAAATAAAATCGGTTTTTAAAGAATTTTTGTTTCTGAGTATATCAATAATAGTTTGCCTTAGTATATTTAATTTGGCTCGTTTCATGTTCGAATTTTCGTTCACTCATTCTAATATGTTTGAATACTTTTAAATACTGTGTGCTTATGTCCTTGTTGGCAAAACACTATTTTAATGTTACTTTAACTCGATTTTAAGTTAACCTGTTAATTTAATTACATTTTCATTTCATATTGGCACTAAAGAGGTGATATTTAGAAAATTAATATCAGATTGCAGCAATATTTATAGTTCGTTATTAAAAAAAGATTATTGTACCGAAAAATTATAAGTGTTTCTAAATTGTTTCGCTGAAATATTCCGCATTAAAGTATTTCAAATTAATTCCTTATAAAGTGGTTATCTTGTAAGCAATTTATTATATTTGCTAGTAAACTTTTCTGATTTTGAATTCGTTTTTTTTTTTATTTAAATGGATTTGTAAATTTCACAATGTATACAATCAACTGTTACTAACAGTTTTCTGGAATTTTGAAATGTTTGAAGATTTATGAAACTTTTGAAACTGCAATAAATATTGAGTGTAAATATATGTGAGTAATATTGTCTTTTTTCCCATTGTTGGTTTTAATTTAAATTTGTTTAATAATTACATTAAATTACCTTTCCATTTTATCGAATTTCTTGTTTCAAATCGATGTTGTTGTTCTCGTGTTCATGGATCTGCAGTGACATCAAATTATACTGAAAGTCCTGATCACAGCCGCTGCGAGCAGCGGTGCAGCAGGACTGTACAGAATCTCCCGTAAAGCGCTCCTCATCGGAACCATTCCCAACTTCAAAATACTCGTGGTCACCGCTGGGCACTCCAGGATGTGACCAGGAGTGAGCTGGACATCTGGGCAATGTTTACAAAGAACATATGATCTTGTTTTGTCTGAATGGATTTTCATGCCTCTATAGTGGTTTCTAAGCCTTGCTATTGTAGATGTAATATCTCTGGGGCTATCATATTCAGTAATCAGGGGTTTTTTAAACGTATGAGTCATGATTCTGTGTCTCGCCACTGCGTTAGCGTCAGCGAGTGTGATGGTGGTGCACTCATGAGCGAGATCTCTAGCCTCCTTGGCCAAAGAGTCTGCACACTCATTTCCTTCAATATTGATGTGTGCAGGGATCCAATGCAGGACACAGGATTTTCCCTTGCTGTTCAACTGTTCTAGGCGGACAATGACATCAGAGGTGATGTTAGTCCCTTCATTTCTGATAGCCTCTATGGGTGATTTAGAATCAGAAAAGATTGTTAGACCTTCTGTCGAATCAAAAGCCTGTGATCATTTAAATATAAGGTGAGAGCTTCTCTGATCGCCAAGACTTCACTAGTGAAGTTGGAGGCGATTTTGCCAGTGTTAAATTTATGCATGTAATATCTACCATCTGGATAGCAGATGAACACTCCTGCACCTCCACTGTTCAGAGACTTGTCTGATGAGCCATCAGTATAGGCGACAGCGAAGTTTTTATGAGAGAACTTCTCGATTGTTTCAAGTCCTTTCTGATTGAGAACACTGGAATCTTCTTTTTTAGAGCAAGTCTGTAATAATTCCAAACCAAACATGGTATTATCTGGTGGTTTCCTTTCAAAGATGGGCTCCTGAAGGAAATCTAAAGAGGAGTGTTCCAAATTGACTTGTTTTCTAGTGTCTGAATCGAACTGGGGAGTTGAGGAACGTTTAAGCCTTGTTGATTTCTTCCAATTATTGAATACTCTTGTAGATATATGATCTGCATTATTACAACGCAGTTTGTTTGTGAACCTGATGGTGGCAAGTTTACGCATGCTCTCAAGGAGAGGTAGTCCACATTCTCGCTCGGCCTTTTCGTTATTGGTTGCGGAAACCGCACCTATAATGATTTTTGAAGCTCTATATTGGACTCTATCTATTTTCTCCTTTATAGAAGAAGTGGCTGGAGTCCAAATGGGGGCAGCATATTCAAGGACTGATCTAATAACCGTGCAATAAGTCCTTTTTAGAGTTTGAGATCTTGAGCCCCATGCTGTTCCGCAGAGTTTTCTCAGAATATTTAGTTTTCTCAGAGCTCTATTACCAGTTTGTTCAATATGCTTTGTGAATCTTAGTTCAGGATCTAGGATTACTCCAAGATAGGTTGGCAGGTCAAACTTGTTGATCCGAAAATCTTTAATTTTGATGTTTGCGTTAAATTTCAAATCGATAAATCATAAATTCCATATATTATTACTTTACGATTATATATATTACGTATACAATAAAAAAAATTCGAGCTAGAGAGATTTCTGATGAATGTATCAACCAGCTTTGCCAGATGCCGAAAAAAAAATTCACTATCGCAATTATGGCTGTTAAGCTCCAATGATCTTGAGTTGAATTCCCTAGCAGGATGAACTGCTGTATTTGTAGAATTCTATTAAACTGTGAAGGAAATCTATTCAATAACTACAAATTGCTAAAAGTTACATGTATAGAATCTGGTACACAATTTTATATAAAGTGTATATCCATATAAAATTTTGGAAATATGTGGGTCTTATTCAGCAAAAAAGAAAAAATAAACACTCCTTAAGATCCATTCTCCAAAGCGCCTATTAAAAAGCATACCTTCAGACCTTTTTAACGGTAAAACAGATAGCATCTGATGATCTTGGCCTGAGTATATTTTCTATTTAACATATTTTCATTTTTTTTTTAAACTATTCGGGTATAGCCCTTAATTGAGTTTTCCCCCTTTGAAATGCACAATATCAAATTAAATTATTGGTGCACTTTTTATTTAATAAATATCTATACACGATCTTTTCTAGAAGTTTTAATAATACCTTTAAATGTTATAGAAACCGTTTAGCTGTTTAACCTTTGTATGTTATTGCCTTTCCTTGAATAAATTATGATATTTAAATACAAATTTCCTAAATATATCCAATAGAATTTAACAGAATAGTGACGAAAGTTAACTTAATAGCACACCTAAAAAATCTAAATACTTATAAAAGGAGCAAAATAAAATTTAAGTAAAACAATCCTCGAAATATTGCATTTATGTTCAGAATATTTTTAAACACTACCTCCCTTAAAATTGGCTAGAACGCTATACTTACGCTATGGAATACCTTTGTTTTGTCAAAACTTGACAAAGATACAACATTAACACGGAATAAACTTAATTTTTGAATTAAGATGCATTTCATGAGAAAGAGAATGGAATGGGGAAGAAAATTCGTTGGATCGTCCTTTTTACATTCTCATTTATTACATAACAGTAAATGGGGTATTGCATTGAAATTTCGTTCTTTTCAATATTTATTTTATCCGTAACCATTCCGCATTCTGAAAAATATTCTAAAAGAACAGAATAAACATTAATTCATTGTTGTTTACATTTTATTTAATATCTACCGAAGTTATAGTGCTCATAAGACAAACTTCAAAAATAAATTGCTAAGCGATTTTTCGAATAATAAAAGCGTTAATGTTAAGCAAATGTATACGTATATATACTTCACATTTACTTCAAACGAAAATCTCTACTATGTTCGTAGAACAACAAAATCTTAGAATGAGATCAACACCAACGGAAAATTAGAATATTTAATTAATAAGAACGTATAGACGTAATCTTTTTTTTTCAGCCTTAAGTAGGGAAAATCCGATAAATATTCTAAAAGAACGTAATTATCATTGGCAAAACTTTTTGAACTCCTGTTTATATTTAATTAAGAATTTATTTTTAAAACTCACGGCGTTTATTAAAACGTTTCTTCGAAATTAAATTGTGTGATATTCATAAAACGAAAGAATCCTAACATTTAGTAATTGGAAATGGTAGAAAACCGGCATTATTATATCTCCAATAAAAAAATAAATTTAGCTTCTTTTTTTTAAAAAAAAAAATCCTCTAAGGAAAGCTCTAGAAGAGTAAAATAAACATTAGATAAATTTCCTAATGTCTTTGCAGGCATTTTTTAAAAAAGAATTCTTTGAAAAATATAGAGTTTAAAAGTGACGTTTCTTCGCAAAAGTAAATTTCTACGAATATATTAATCTTATACCAATATCCGGCAGATATGAGACTAAAAAATCTGCCGGATTCACGAAACATACGGATTAGCCAAGATTCCAGCTAGAATAGTTTTCCCAAAACTTTCTCGCATACACTCTAATAAACTTGTCATGCCCAGCCTTTAACTGACAGTGGTGTATAATAACTACGATATATAAACCTGTGATGTGAATTTAGCATTTTTACTGACTCTATCGTGTTATCCTTGGCAAGATATTTGGTGATTAATCTCCGGCATTCGGTAATAATAATTGTGTTTTTGAGTTATGTTTGTGTGCTTCTGAAAGTAGAGAACGACAAATATGCAACCCTTTATTGGATATGCGGTGAAAGCTTCATAAGTTGATAAAATCATCCGCACACGCATAATTACTTTTGTATAGTGGCTTTGTTACTCGGCTACAAACAGTAACGTCGCGAGTTCGGTCATACCCATTCCTCACAATGGTGACCCGGACGTGATATGAACATACTCATTCCCCACAGGTAAGACACGAAATTTGACAGG
The DNA here is from genome assembly GCA_026289955.1 of Argiope argentata. Taxonomy (NCBI): domain Eukaryota; kingdom Metazoa; phylum Arthropoda; class Arachnida; order Araneae; family Araneidae; genus Argiope; species Argiope argentata. The sequence goes on along the minus strand of JAOUZG010038877.1, from coordinate 668,251 downwards.
TATTTGTACTATAAATAACATTCGAGTACCCATAAATCTGTGTACGCTATAAACTTAATCTGTTTTATCATATTCGAACAGCCAGACAGGCTGACTTCCTCTCAACAGATTTTATTAAAAATTTGACGAAAATCTTTAAATTTAGTGTTAAGACCGTACATCGAAATTCAACCATCAAGCTCAAATCGTTTTTGAGTTGTTACGGATAGACGGACGTACATTTTCCAAAAAAAAATTTCCTAGCTCAGGGATGTCTAAAATGTGGAGATTCATCACAATTTCGAGTTCGAATTTTGAATCTTGCTATGTTTTCTTTATACTACATATAATGGAAAGTAAAAGGGATTTTAAGGAGCAAAGAGATTTAATAATAAAATGTATGCTTAATGCCCAAAATAAGATGATTGAGTTTTGATATGGTCACACTTGTACCTAGCTAAATTTTTGATGGTTGAAGCGATAGCGAAAAAAATGAAAAACCCATTGTAATTAGCGTCATCTATTCCCTTTAAGTTTTTAAAAGAATTTTTTTTACACTTATAACTTTAAATTTTGGCAGTATTTCTTTTCTTTCTTTTTTTTCTTCTTTTTTTATCATTATGAACCAATAAAGATAATTCGGCCTTTTTATTTTTTCTCAATAAATAACAGTTTTTATTTCACTTTAAGTTTTTTTAACTTTATAAATAACAGTTTATATGAAGTTTTTATTTCAATTTTTAAAAAAAAGGAAGCAAATTTTAATATTATAATTAGAAATTTTTTTATTCTGTTTGAAATAATTCAAGGGGATAAAAATCCAAAATGCTGTTAAAATTCAAGTATCTAAAAAGGGTTTAAAAATTCGTCGAAATCACAATGAGATAGAACTGGCGTCCTGGCATAGACGTGATCTGGGTGTCCCAGGTTCGAGTCCCGGTTCGGGCATGGTTGTTCTTCTGTTTTCTATCTGTGAGACGTAAGAATGTGCCTCCCTGTAAAAAGGGACTGTGCAAACGAATTCGAAGTAGTAGCTAAGTCTTACTCTTGGCCCTAGGTGGCGCTACTGAAAAAAAGAAAAAGAAAGAGAGAAGAGACGCTCACTCAGCTTGAATAGCTGACAGATAACTATCAGTGGGCTTGCAAAGTGCCATAAGCCACAACAACGAAACACATTGAGGTAGAGAAAAATAAATAGCTGAAACAAAACATTTTTGTATTTTGAAGGAATAATAACATGCAGATTTTTCCTTTTAAAAAAAATTATAATTAGGTTTTAGGAAACGATTTATATAAAATAATTTTTATAAAAGCCATAAGTGTCTTGATTATATTGAGCACATATTAGTGAATTAAAAATCCTACCATATTCACTAGCACATTCAGTGAACTTCATGAAACCAGCGGAAGTAGTCAACGTAAACTTTTTCGCATACTCTATAAATAAATGTGTTATCTCCAGTGTCCGATTTAGCCTAACTGGGCCCCTGTGAAAAAGTTTTTTTGGGGGGTCACCTCTGCTCCACTACTTCAGTAGAGATCAACCTAACTTCATTCAGAAGAAAACGTAAAATGAACTTTCTATTAGATTTTTTTACTCCCCCCCCTCACTGATGTGGAAGCCCAAGGCAACTGCCCCATACGCACCAGCCTGAGTCAGGCTGTGGTTGTCTTCTTCTGCAAAAAAATTGTGAATCTTAGATAAAGCACAGAATGTTTTCTAAGGTATTAGCGAGCAATAATTACAAAATATTAACTTTTGGCTTGAATTAATCTTTTTTACTAAATTTCGCATGCCATATAATTACACTTGTTGTCAGAAAACCACATACCAAATTTGATATATATAAGTCACGTGTTTTTGAGGCACAGCGTTTACATGTTTCTAAAAGAATAAACGAAGGCGAACAACCCCTTGTTAGATTTGCCTCAAAATTTGATTGGTGTTTACTCTAATTCCACATCCCTGGAGTCAACAAGTTTCAAATAAGAGATCATAAACTTGGTCCAGCAATGTGACAAATGGCTGAACCTGCATGGCGTAACCAGTGCCGACCTTCTCTATGAAGGGGCCCAAGTGCAAGAAACGAAATGGGGGCCCTACATTTTTTTTCAAAGTCGAAAAATATACAAGTACGACACACAAATTACTATCTTACTACAAATTTATTTGATGCCTGATGCTACTAATTACTTCAGGAAAATTACAGTTTTTTGCAATTTCTTTTTCGATGCTTAGTATAGCATAGTAAGTGCATTTTAAACGTTATGCCCACACGCTTGACCGAGGACAATTGTTTATTAATTTAATTTGTTAAAAGATCGCTCAGCATTTATTATAGGAACTTGCAATGCAAAGAAAAGTTTGTACACAGTTAATACATTTAGAAATAAATCAACCGGTGTCCTGGCATAGGGGTAGTGTGTATGTCTCGAGAATTGGGCGTCCCAGGCCTGTCTTGATTCGAGCATGGTTGTTCTGTTTGTAAGGTGTATGAATGTGCCCCCCCCCTCCTCTGCTGTAAAAAGGGGCTGTGCAAACGACTGTGATGAATGTTTAACTAAGTCGTATACTTGGTACTAGTTGGATCTACTTCAAAACAAGAGACACTCGGTGGAGCTTATCCATGGGAAATGCCACTAATAATAACAACAACATAAATAAATAAATCATTTTAATTATTAATTAATATATAATTGTTCCCGTTAAATAGCTTCCTTTCTTCTTTCTATCTTGTTATTATCATCCAGAACATTATTTTAGTTCTTGATCATTTTGGGACCCCTCAATCGCTGGGCCCTGCTGCATAGAATCCACTGCCCCCCCTGATGGATGGCGCTGGGCATAATTGTTGAAATATAAGCATGCTAATAGATACCTTTCCGCATCTTTTGATAACTTTTCGTATTCAATTTCTTTTCCCTCTCTAATTTTTTTAATGCTCCATCGGATTAATACAAATTTTTTTAAAAAACCACACTCGTATAACAGTAAACCATCTTCTTCTATCTAAGAAGTAACCTTTTTTCAAAAAAATATATGCACATACCCTCAATCCTCACGCTTGCGCAGTAAGGTGTAGAAATTTTTTTATTTTTCTTTATTGTGTGAAGCTTCAAGAAAGACACACCTACTCCTGTTTGATTGACATGGCGAACTCTGTCACTGCTGGCCAATTTTCATATCATATGACTTGCTTTGTAATTAATAGTTCTTTTTAATTTATAATATTATCAATATCACGTGCCAATAAATCTATTATAAATGTTCCTGTTTCATATACTTTTACCATCAAGTAATCTTTAACAATAAATTTAACTGCACGAAACATAGATCAAAATAATATCTGTCTGAAAAATCTGGAAATAGATATAAATAACACCCGATCGATATTTGGGCTTCAGAAAATAATTTCCGAGAATAACATCCGATCGATATCTAGGCCTCAGAAGCAGATGTTTTTCTGTGAAAAACAACCGATCGATATTTGAAATTCTGGAGAGGGTGCTTTTAAATTTCCTGAGCATAAAAAACGATAAATTATTTATTGCAATGAAAATTATAGGCAAATTAATTTTTGCATTTATAAATAAAAATATGCATTTTTTTTAATCGCCAACTTATAAAATATTGACATATGAGAAATTTTTGGGAATTTTTTGTTTTTAATTTATCAAATGCTATGGTAGATAAATCTTGCAAATTATATGAATTTTTACGTTTTATTGCAATGAAAAATTTATCAGAAAATAAATTTTTACATTTATAAATAAAAAAAATATTTTAAAATATGCAATTATTTTTTAATCGCTGATTTATGAAAAGGTGATATTTCAGAATTTTTTTTGAATGATTTCTTCTATCTGCCAAATGCTATGGTAGATGTTTCTTGCAAATTATATGAATTTTGAAACTTTTTTCAACAGGTTAACCCCTTAACCGGTTTGCCCGTACGCCGTACGTGCATCGATTTATCGAATTTTAATAGTTGTAAACAAAAAATAAATCATTCATAACAATTATAATTCAATAATAAAATGACTTCGAATACGTAGATAAGCCACGTATTCGATGGATTTCCATTTGAATAAAAATAAGAAAATATTCCCAAACTGCAAGGTGTCATCTTATTAGATAGTAAGGAAAATAAACCGGTTAAGGGGTTAAATCCGATAAAAAATTTATCAGAAAATGAATTCTTACATTTATAAAAAAATATTTTAAAATGTGAATTTACTTTTTAAATCCTATAAATTTGTATATAATTTTGCATTATTGTATATAAGTTTGTATTATAAAATCCGATAAATTTAATCGGAGATTTAATAAATCCAATAAAAAAAATTCGGAAATTTTCGGAAAATTTGTTTTTACATTTACAAATAAAAAAAATGCAAAAATGTGTGTTTTTTTTAATCGCCGACTTATGAAATTACAATATTTCAAAAAAAATTTCGCATGTTTCTTTTACATGCCAAATGCTATGATAGGCATATTTGGCCAATTCTACGAATTTTGTAAAGGACTTTTTTACATTTAATTTTAAATCTTTTTTTTTTTTCTCTGTTTAAAAAAGAAATTAAAAAATATTTTGTCTGTACAAAATGAATTAAATTATGGATTCGAATTAAAACTATTCATTTTGGTAAAATATAGACTGACTGAAAAAAAAAAACATGTTAAAAGTAAATAACATGTTTTAATCTTTTTATTTTGGGGAGGGAGGAAAGCAAGACAAGGCTCAGGGTATCATCAAATGCAACATGGCCGTCTGACTCACGATATCGATTTGTTTTGTCGGTCTGAGATCTTTCCCGGGGAACCTGTTGAAACCGGAGGACGAGAGAGAGGGGGGAGAGCGAAATCCCCAGAACACGTGCCGCAAGAGTGGGCGGAAATATCGATTTTGCGTTAGGTGTGGGAGAAGTGCAGTCATCCGGAAATCGTCCTTTCAAACCTGTTGAAACTGGGGGATAGGGGAGGAACAAAATTCTCAAAGCCCGGCATTAGCAGTGAGACGCAATATTATTGATTATATGTTTGATGTGGGTGGATTTTATTTTCAGTTGGAAGATAAATGCTGCATTTTAAAGCTACGCGAGGAATTAAATGGATGGATCTTTCAATTCTGAAAAGTGAAGGAAATGGGCTGAAGAAAGTGATAATTCCGACAGCATCTGATATTCGAAGTTTTCTACTCACATCAACGTGAGGATATTTTATTCTTGAAGTCTGTCTTAAAATGCATCGGACTACTTGTGGTAATAATAGCTAATAAAAGTGCACCTTTCAGATATTTTCTATAGATTTCTATAGGAAGACTACCTATTGCAATGCTTCTTATAACACAACTTTAGGAAAATTTCTTCAGTTCTTCATCGATCACTATTCCTATGTTTATATATATATATATATATATATAACCCTTTCCTCATGTTATACCGTGAACAAGATCACTTTAGTTAACACTAAATTTAAATAAGCACCGTTTTTAAATTAACACTAAGCTATTTTGGGACGAGCCTCTTAATTTTCGAACCGAGTTCAGATAACGAGGACGACACTTGAGCTGGCACCTCCTTTCCAGGCTTCCACACCACACCGATGAGAGGATATTTAGCCTCGACGGATTTAATTTGCACCAAACTCGCTTTCAAGATAGTTTTTCTGTTGAATCGAGTTTCGGACCTGAAATCTGCCGGTTCTGAAGTCGAGACCTTACCACCATGGTGCTAGCCGGCTTGTAATATATTGTTGGAACTATAGTAAATGGTCCATGATAGACCATAATTGGACTATCTAGATCGTAAGAGGTGGAAATCGTGGGAAGGGGTGAAATTTTGATTTCACTATAACTGCTGTGATATTGAAGACAGAAAAATAAATCAACTTAGCCAAATTAGCGCCTTAAGGCTAAGGCGCCAAATTAGCACCTTCGACGGGGTTTTTTTTTTTTTTGGATTTTTTTTAAAGGCGAACAGTTTTTGTATTTAAAGGTTTTCAATAACTGTAATATCTTATAAGCTAGGGACTAAAAAGTAACTTTCAAGTCCTAATTTTTAACTGGAATTTGATTCATGTAATATTAACTTAGATGAAAAAGAATCTACCTTCGCCATCCGGATTTCCCAGAGGATTTATTTATTTATTTATTTTTATTATGCATGAGGTTTACACAAACACTTGAAGGATAAGACTATAAAAAAAAGTAGAACTAACGGATCGAAATCACAGTTTTTATATATTGTTATAAAATTTTCTTTGAATAATTTAAAAATTTATTACAAATGAAAAGATTAATATTATTGAAAATATAATTATTTTGATTTTTAAGATAAAGAAAAATAAGTTTTGTATTCGCTTCATTTTTAATTACATAGCAATCTTATTAGTGTTGAATTACCTAATCAATCCTCTAGCTTATTATTGGTACAATTTTGAAAAGTTTTGCTTAGATTAAAACTTATGGCCTCTAGATATTATCATGGGAGAATACGATGTTGTTTTCGATAGGGATTTTTGAATAATTGAACGCAACGAACAATTGGAGCACGAAAACTCGAAGGCAATGAGCATGAATGACAATATTCATCAACATACTATTTTGATCGCATAAATTTTTTACCTGCTTTTACCAGCATTGCTCTATTATTATGTTTGCTTCTTTGAAAGCAGATGCGTTTTTAAAAGGTTAGCCAGCATTTAAAAGTATTGCTTTTTCAAGCGGTTAAAACTTACATTATAACTTGATATTACCGATCGTAGATTTCGTTTTTTCGTTATGTTTTATTTATTATTTATTTTGGGATTCAATGTGAACATACTTTATATATCTAATATAAACAGTTTATTTTAAAAGTAGCGCATGCAATTTTTTTTTCTTTTAAAAAAAATAGGTTATCACAAATTTGGGATAAATTTAGTATATAATGTTTGTTAAATTTTAAACTAATCAATTAAAGAAAGTATAAGCATTTGATTATGAAAGTGATTTTAATTCTAATTTCTATATTCTTAAGTGGCGGGATAGTGTACTAAATCTGCTTTATTTTTTGTCCACTTGCCGAAAATGGCCTTATTTATTTTAATTTCTTGTAATAAAATGAAACACCAAAGAGAAATTTCAAATGAAAAACAAAACAAAACAATGTCTTCTGTTGAGTTTAAAGCAATGTAAATATAATTAAATTTGAAAATAAAAAAAAAATATTATTTTTTTTAATAATTGAAATAAAATATTTTTTATAACTGTCATATTGAAAATGATGCAAACAGCCGGTAAATATATATTAATTTTTTTAAATTCGTCTAAAAGAAACATACACAATCAAATCACATATCGACAGTAAAAACATGGCTAGTGTTGACTCAATTAACTTGTATTTTTATCTGACCAATATGCTAACTCTTAATTTTCTGGGGAAAAAAAAAACACCTCGTTGAGCATTATTTTCAAAATAAACAGTCTATATGAATCCTATAGTATCTTTTAAATCCAAGTACCTAGGTAGTTGGCTAAATAATCGAAAATCCACCTCTATGTATTAACCTGTTAACTGGGTATGACTTAAAAAATACGACCGACCAAATACGAGTTAATTACCCGGTTAAAAGGTTAAACGAGCAAAAATTATTTAAAATTAGTGAGAATAATTTTTTTACTAGCCTTTTGGACACTGGATCCTATTTCCTTTTGTCTGAATTACTATTTATTGGACGCAATACAGCCCAATTGAATTTGGCTTTCGCGCCATTAAATCAAAATATCCAATTCAATCCAGTCCTGTCTTTTACATTTACAGAACATACATTTATTACATTTACAGACAACATTTATTTTTTACATTTACAGAATTTCCATAAGAGGAAGAATGTTTTTATCTTCTGAAGAGAAAGGTTCTTTTTCTGGTAAACTTTTGCTTTGGGAGGAGGGGGGTGGGCGGAACTCCTCGCGAATGGTTAGGAATTCAAGGTCAGCGCATTCTATTATAGTAAACGTTTTCTTACGCTCTTTTAAGTCTCTATATTTCAATAAGAGTGGGAAGTTCTGAACATTAGGGTGAGGGGTTCTGAAAAGGGGTGAGGGGTTACAGGAATCCTAAGAATTCAGACTAATACATCAGTCAGTGGCCAAGAAACCGGGGCCCTTGTCTTCTGTTACTGAATAGAAACGGTCAACGGAGGGAGATTCTAGTTATTGTTCGGTTTCGAAGACCAGCAGTGGATTTTGAAAATAGGAGATGATAGGTGCTAAAATAATGCCGTGGTCTCTCATAGAACAAATCCAACAATTAATAAAATAGCAGCTTGAATTAAAGTACGAATCTTTATACTTTGTATATGTCTCATTTAAAACATATTTAATCTTTAAAACAAATTTGAATTTCAGTTTGTTCCTTTTTTTAATAGCTTAATAAAAAGAAAATGATTTTAAAAATATACCTATTTTGGCAATGAATGTCTAGAAATGTCTTCAGTATTGATTAAAACCTAGCATCACTTTATTGTTTTCAAAAAATAAATGTTTCTGTTTGAAAATAAAGATTATTTCGTCACTTTTGGAATAGTGAAGAGTAGGTAAACAATACGGACAATAGTAAATGAATAAATGCATGAAAAATTTATAAGCAAAAAATAAATTATGAGAGAAGTGAGAAGAAAGAGCTAAATCAAATGTATAAAAAAATATTTGTCTAATTTAATTGGCTGGAAGAGAATTAAATTAAGAAAATTAAATAGAGAATTTCACACATTGTTTTATGATGTGTACAAATAGCAATGAAAGAAAAAAGAATATTTCATTGACGTAATGCTGTAACATCATAATGTTTTTGAGTCATAATGTTAATAATGTCACAAGCACTTCCACATCATAATTTGGAACAGCAATTCTAATTTTTAACTTTAGGGAAACATTAAAATTAATTTAAGTTAGTTCAGATGATCGTATAAAACGCTACAGTCATGAAATTTGGTAGAATTGTAAAATTAATAATATTATGATATAATTATTAATATAAAATAATGTATTAATTATTTATGAGGGAAAAGAAATTTAATGAGATTACATTGAAGCTGCCTTTTGTTATGGAGGACTGATTAGTTATTTTTTTAAAGTCCAGAAATTTTATGTGTGTAGCTCATCATATCTATCTAAGGTTGAAACAGGAATAATTTTAAGAGATTTTAATCCACCAGATTGATAAAAAAGTTGTAGAATTTTTATCGACAGGAAATTAATGTAAGAGCTATAGATTGCAAATCTAGATCTATTTCTAGAGCTGGCCCCTGCCGAATCATATGTTGGCATTCGAAGTAACTCGTTAAGAATCTGAAGAAATTTTTCAGAAAACTTAATTAATTTTCTTTTAATGAATTTTGGTATTTCATTGACTCTTTTCTAGCAACAATAAATAAATAAATAAAATAAAAACTAAGAAATTTTTAAAAAAATAAGAACAATACTCTGAAGTATCCAAATATATCCAGCAGAGCACATGTATCTTGAAATCATTTACTTATTATTTTGTCATATTGAGTCAAATGAATAAAATCTCATTTTCCCCATCAATTACAATCTTTCAAATGAAGAATGATAGCAAAATTTTCATTCATTTGACCAAAACATCATCATCATGTAAAAAGCAAAAACAGATTCTCAACTTCTCTTCATCCATCCACAGAGAATAATAAAACAAAATATAATAGAATATACAATTAAAAAATATTATATATATATAATATTAAATATATATATTTAGATGAATTTTATTACTGAAAACTAAGCAATCAACAGAGGAAGATGTAATTAAGAGAAAATAATAATAGTTTTCTACTATATCTAATTTTTTAAAAAAACTCGCCAAAGGCGCGAAAAAAAATCACCAAATCAATCATTTTGAAAGGAGGAAGGCGAGGGCGGCAACCAACGCTTAACGCAGTCCTTCCAATAGTCCTTCCTTCCTCGAAAACAGGCGGCATTAAGAGACGAAAAAATGGCGGCAAAAAAAGACAACGTTTATTTTCGTTCCTTCCCAATCCCTGAGCAACCACCACCTCTACCCCCCCCCCCCCCACCAAGAATATTGGGTTCGAATGATAGTGATATTTTGTTCTCCACAGACCAGCTCCTTGCCGCAATGCTACATGGAACATTCCATTTTCATTTCATCCCACGGATGAAAGTGGTTGCATCCGGAACCAGCCGTTCACTTTGAAGAACCGATATGGAATGAACGATTAATCACTAATTTACTTTCAATTAATAACTGACTAGTAATAAGAAAACCACTTTAATTAAAAGATCCAAATTAAAAACGTTAATTGACCAAATTGGCAATTTTGTTTTAAAGTCGCTCACGCACGAATGATTTGGACTCGTTCATTTTCGAAAGATAGAGTAGGTTCATCCGTTAGCGAACGAATAAATTGGACTCTTCCGTTCTGAAATTATTGATTAGATTTGTGTAAGTCTCTGACCAAACCGGTTCATTCTGGATTTATTGATTTAGATGTCGAACTTTGATGGTGCGCATGCTCAGTAATTCTTCATAATTCCTGGAAGCTCTTAGAAGTCGGGGAGAAGGGTATTTTGGTATACAAAAACACCGGGGATGTAATTGTATGAACTCAACTCTAAGAAGTTCACCCTCCTCCGCCATTTTCTCTTGTGGCTGTTGAGCCACAGAAAGAGAGAGAACAACCCGGAATTGTGAATTTAATCGTTTTTTAATTATTCGCTGCTCGATTTTCGTTTTTCAATTATAGCTTGGAAATTTATCCCTTTTGAAGGCGGGAGTTTTATTTTTATTATTGAAAGCTTACTTTTTTATCGTATAAAGTAACAGATCTTTGTCAAACTTTTTGAATGAGACGTAAATTTTTTTTGCTCTTCATTTATTAATGATTATTATTTTGTTTTCTAGGATACTGATTTACTATTAATTATCTTTAAAAAATCTTATAATTTAAAAAGCACGAACAAATAATACAGTTCTTATCTATATTATCTTACATTTATTTACTCTTACAAAAACGAACCAAAACTTGGCAGTAAAGACTTGCATTCTTATTTTGAATTATTCGGGAAAGCATTGATTGGTTAAATAGATTTTTTTTTTCATTCTTGGAGAATAGAACAATAACAATGTTATGTTTCTCTGTAATCGAAATATATTTGATCAATCTCTCTAAAAATGAGAAATTTCTCTAATGATGAGGTTATCCTGGGATTTCGGAAAGCTTGCCCATAGAAATGCACTAACTTGCATGTATGATCAAATATTCTTTATTTCTAAATATTTCAATACTACATTGTTTATAGGTAGATATAGTGTTTATAAATTCCATGGCTAAAAAATGATTCGAAATGCTCCATAAGAGAAATCGTTTGACTAGATCTTCCGGTTGATAAGCAGTTACTTTTTAGGTAATTGCTTTGAGGAAAAGAAATTTCAAGATTTAAGTCAGATGTTCGATGAATAAATATTAATTGAAATTTTAAAATTTTAATCAATAATTTTGAAGCATATTATCACACGAAATTATTCTACACCACTATAAAACTCAAATAATAACGAAATTTTTTTTAATATCATGATATAATTTAATAAATAATGTTGTAGGAACTTTATAATTTATTAGTAATTTTTTTTTTTACAAATTTATCATGCAAAATTTCATTTGTCTAGCTGTTTCAGGTTTTTATTTTTCTTATTTTTAGAGTAATAAAAGAAAGGGGTTTTTATGACGTAGGAAATGAGGGGATTCCTCATTACAAACCTAAAAATTTAAAAAAACACACACCTAAAACTTTAAAAAAGAAAATTGCAAAAAGATTGACTTTGAAAGAGTCTCATTTTTTAAAGAAATGCGGTACCCATCGGGGAGCGTGTATATCTCTTAATCTAATTTAAATCCTAATCTGATATCTCTTAATTTAATTTAAATCTTAATTAATATCCAAATTTTTATTTTAATTTAACCCATATTAATTTCCTTTTCAAAATGATCCCTTATTTTTTTAAAAATCTAATTCCAATTTTTTTTTCATTTAATTACCTACACAAGCTCTGTAAAAATGCTTTAATCAACAGGTTCCAGCTCTCCGAGTGATGGGATAAAAATCCTTAAAGCTTTGCAAATTCTTTTAAAAGATATCTATATTTCCCTTTCCTAAACTACACGTGTCAAGTATCTCTATCAGAATCTCACAGTATAAAATCAACGAGGAAAATATATCGGCATCAAATTTTGGATTCAACCAGCCTAAGGGATGAGACACAAAACTCATGTCCGCTTTTCTCCCAAAAGGTATGAGGTATATAATAGTATCATACAAAAATACAAATAATGTTGTTACTGTACAGGTGTACAGAAAGCAGAGAGAGTAATATTTAAGCATATTTCATGGTTCACACTTATGTGTTTTTAAATTCAAAATTTCGCTGTCGTCATTGTTCAAAAGCAGGATCTCTTAAGCCACATTTAAATGGGGGGGGGGGAAATCGTTTGAATTTTTATGCTGAATATGAAAGAAATATGCGCTTTTAATTTTATGCATTAATACCGTCGTACTTCTGCAATTTTTACAGATATGTCGATGTAACTAAAAATTGTCAATATATCTTATATACCTCATTATTATCACTAATATTAATATGTTGATAATATATTAAATTAATTATAGTAATAACTGTACTTGTAAGAAAAAAAAACTTTTATTTCCCTTTGTTTTGGAGTTAAATTTATGTAAAGAGTAGCGTTGAACCATTAATATACAATGCGTTGACAGTAAATGAAAATTGATGTCTCAATTATGGCCACATGATTAGCTTAAATGATTAACTTTAATATGAGGCCATATGATTAACTTTAAATTTAACATGGTTAAGTTAAAATTATTTAAAGAGTCGCATTAAACACTTAATAAATAATGCGGACACAATAAATGAAAATTGATAATGTCACATTTGTGACCACTTGATTAACTTGGCAGTATACATTTTATTCTAACAATAAGTACAATTTTGCACTAAAATAATTTTCGAGTCTCAACTGGCAATATTGTAAATTATTTTAATTGTAAAAAGAGAGAGGGGGAGGGTGAAATGGATATTATTTTGAAATTTTTTTAGGCTTTTTCAAAGATTTCTTTTTAAGAGACTTAAAGATTTCTTTTAAAGACTTTCTTTCAGACCTGGATTTTTTTTTGTTATTGTTTCGGAAGACTTAAATTATTTCATTAAAATGACTTGTGAATTGATTCGAACTACTACAGAATTCTCACACATTTTATTTTACATTTCGGTATACATGTATTTATAGAAATAATAAATAATTAAAAAGAAAATAATAAAATGGATAAATTATTCGTTTTTGACTGAAATCTATCGATTTTAAGGGTTTATTTTAATTAATTAAATTAATTCCATTGGCTTTTCATCACAATATAAAAAATTTCCTCACTAATCTAGAAATAAATTTATCGGTTCTACTCAAATTTTTAAATTATTTATATATTTTGAAATCATGTAAAGATTTATTAATATTCATTTTAATTATTCGAATAAGTGGTTTACAAAAGCAACGAGTTCTTTTTATAGTAATTAATTTCGTTTATAGCACAGAAGTTAGAATAAGACAGTACTGCCATCTATTGGTAATAAAGTAGAATTTTCTATCTGGTTTCATTTTTAATATTAGGAGAGGATATATTGCAGCACGTGGATAATCGTAATGTCTAATAGGGAATTCTTTGAATTGAAATCTTGAATTTGTAACTACATGTGTTATGTTTTTGATTTATAAAAATTAAGCAATGATAAACATGTGTCTAAGATAAATTATTAATAAAATATTGATTCAAGACAAAATAAAAATCTGAAAAATGTTTTATCCGGGATTTTAGGAAATCAGAATTAAGAAAAAATCAATTAAAATGACCATTAAAAACATATTTTAATTGTTATTTATAGTCGTTATCTATAATTATTTGCTTTTTACGCAGAAGAATCTCAGCAATCAAATTTTTAAAACTTTAAAAACTAATCAAAACCAATGCATTTATGATCAGTTGAAGCATATTCGATTTAAAATAATTTTTAATTAAATTGTAATGGTATCGTGTTTATTCTCTTGACTATTTTGACTTTCAAATACTGAAAATTATAAGAGAAAAAAATCTTTGTAAAAATGATTGTTCATTGTTATTAGTTTGAAATAAAATTCAATTCTTCTGTGTAAGAAGCAAATAATTATAGATAACGACTGTAAATAACATTTATAGTCGTTTTATTTCAAACTAATAGCAATGAACGATCATTTTAACAAAGATTTTTTTCTCTTATAATTTTCAGTATTTGAAAGTCAAAATAGTCAAGAGAATAAACACGATACCATTACAATTTAATTAAAAATTATTTTAAATCGAATATGCTTCAACTGATCATAAATGCATTGCCTTTGATTCATACATAAAGTTTCAAAAATTTGATTGCTGAGATCCCCCCCCCTCATATAGGCTGGTGAAAGATTATCACGATCCAAGAGAAACTGTGAATAAGAAAAGTTTAATATTTAGCCTATGATTAAAAAAGATTTTTAAAACTTTTTGATCACCATTTCTAGACCTTTTAGCTTAGTCTATTGTTTAGCTTATATGAAGTTTAAAAATGGGATGAAATCTGAAACAAGTTTTTTAAATAACTGAAATAAAGTGTTTTAAATTTGCCATTCATTCCTTATGCATTGAAGTTTAATCCTTCTCCTGTGTACATATCAATTTAAAATGATAATCTTGTTATTTTGAAAGTTGAGTCATTTACTAGAAAAATTAAGCATTGAATATCCTATAATTAATAGAAAACATTGTGAATATGCAAAGCATCGCATTGCTTCTCATTATTTTAACACCAGGATAAATAATTTTGTTCACATTATTAAATACTTTTTATAGAACGATCAAAACGTGAAGGACTACTATAATTGTTATTCAACTCTTATTCTTCAAAACAAATGCACAGGCTTCGAACAGGCTATATAATTTTCCCACGCTGTTATATACTAATTATGGAACAAACAATTCCAAGAATGACAGTATAGACTGCATTCCTATCAACAGTGAAAAATAAAAATCTTTTAATACTTATTTTCCTTCTAAATCAGACATTAAATTGAATTTTTTTAATCATGTGAGAACACGATATCATTTTGATTAGGAGGTTTTAATGTCTCCGAATTGTACGGGCAAAAAATACTTTAACCCGCTTTTACCAGTATTGCTTTATTATTACGTGTGCTTCTTTGACAACAGATGCGTTTTCAAAAAGTTGACGTAGAACTATGACATCATAACTGTTATTCTATCTCAAAATTGATCGACCACCAAAACTTAGTTTGCCAGCTAGAAAAATTAAAAATAAAAGTTTAAAAAATTATCATTATATGCAGGTATACTTATATATATTATAGAGGGATAGAGACCGATAGAGAAGTGATGGTTTCAAACCGGATTAAATTGATTAATGACATAAATGAGGTAAGAGAAATAATGACTTAAAAATAATAATCTTCTCACGTGATAACTTAAAATTTGTGATCATAGATTTCTTTCTTTTTTTGCTCAGAATTTAATTATAATTAATTTGACATAAAACATTCAAGCCTGAAATTACTAAGTATTTTGTATACAATTCAATCTGATAGTAGTTCCATTCTACATTCCAACTGTATTTAATCGATTACAATATATAAATTTATACGCTTCAGACATTGTTGAAAGAAAAAAGTTGATTTAAAAAATAATCCTTTCAGTTTTATATATCTTAATCTTTTATATTTGCAATGGAAAATTCAGAAAGAAAGTTACTGGAAATTACGTCACATTAAGATGTGAATAATCAAAAAAATTATTGACAAATACTAATTTTTCAAAAGCCTTTTTAATACATGGCAATAAAATATGGCAAAAGAATTTTTACATCTCGTAATGAAACTATGGATGTTTCATCGTATAAAGGAACACAAAAAAGTATCACGTAACATGTATATTCACGTATCAGAAAACACAAAATTGATTGCATTCCCATGGAGACATAACGTTATTATCATGAGTAGTAATTACAAAGTTTCAAGTAGAAAAGAAGTAATATTATATTTCAAGTAATATTATATTCCGTTAGGGAATAAAGTGTTCTGTCACAGCAATAAAAGTACATTTAAGAACGTGATACTAAGTAAAAACTTTTTTTTTTCAGTGAGCTATTAATACAAAATGCTAGTGCGTAAAAATACGTCTTTCCTGAAACTGGAATTGCTATTTATTGTTACTTTCGTAAAATGTATTTTTCATCAATTAGTAACCTGGCAATTTTAATTGTGGAACAGTGAATTGCTGCCTATGCAAGAAAACGAACAGTGACTCTGTGAGTGGTCGAAAACAATGATAGATTTCCAGATAGGCAGCTGCCTATTTAGAATTTACAGAAGGGAAGCTGGATTTTAAGCCATTTAAAAAAAATGTTTTTAGCTTCTAAAAATAAAATAAATATATGAGAAATATATTTTTAATTATAAAATATTGATACTGCAATGTTCGCTCACATTGAGTTATTAAAATCTTTAATCAAAGAATAAATGAATACTTCATAACATATATCGGACTATTAATAATTCATTAACTCGTTATATTATATTCCATTACATAGGTCCTATAAAATAATAGTTTCTTAAAGATTACTTTTGTATATTATAATAATTTTTGTTTGTTTTATTTTTTGATAATTTTTTTGCAATAATTAAATTTTTATAAGAACATTAACTAATATTATGATTAATTTTGAGAGAATTTTTCTACTTAAGTAGTGTTATCTGTGATATGCTTGCTAAAAAGAATAAAGGCAAATATATTTCCTCAAATTTATTTAAATAAAAAATTAAAATAAACCTTTGACGAATTGACTGAGTTGAAGTATGAAACTAACTCGCTTTTAATTGACCAGTCTTTAAAAGAGAGGCCTCACAGCATGAATTGCCTGTAGTCACAAAATGGCTAAATCAGCCTCTATGACCGAAGGAACCAACAGATCTTATCTTCTGATAATTTGAAAAAAAGGGAAAGGCTTATTTCTGCTTCATCGTTATAATTTGTGCTATTGTTAATATCTGATAAGTCTTTATAATCCCTTCAATATCTACAAGTGAGATATCTTATAAGTCTGTATAATCTCTACAATAATTGTAAGTCAGATATCTAATAAATCTTAACTCTCTATTTAATACAAATCAATATTAAAATAAGTCTTTAATTCAGAAGAAAAAAAAAGTTGACGAGGAACTTATTAAAAAATAATAATAAAGATCATTAAGAATTTTTTTTCTATTAACATCGTAAAAATATGAATGCATGGTAATTTTCATTTAAAAAGAAATTTCGAAAAGAAAAAGTGAACAAAGAGTATGAAATGTAAATAGACTCCAATGATATTATGCAGAATAAAAAAAAAACAAGCAATGAGCTAAAATTTTCTTCACTAGAAGCATAAACTATGTACATGATTATTCTGCGTTTTAATCTGTGACTCAGTGATATAAATTAGTAATGACAATAAAGATATTTATGATTTATATCATGTGGGATACATTTAAAAAAATCGAATTCCAAGAAAATTATGCTTTGCATATTGGTTATCTTATACAACATAATGCGTAAAGTAATCTCATTTTATGTCATTTAATTTAAAGCTTTTCTTATACCATCTTATTTAATTTTCACTATTTCATATTCGTTTTAAAATCAGTTTTGCTCTCTAATATTTGGATAGCTAGAGTTTTGAAATGCTGTTTACTTACGCATTCGCGATTATATCACACTATTTTTGTATTTTCGAATTTTTATTATCAATTACTCAACTAATAGAAATAAATTTTGAATTTATTTAATGTTGTCACTTGATGGACAATTTGAGAATTTTTTTCTCCAAAATCCCAAAATATTAATAATAATAAACTACGTATTAAACCTAATAGTAGGAAATTATTAAAAAAAACTACTGCTTTATTTAGAGCTTCTTTAATTCCATGCTATTTAACTTCACCTATTTCATAATGATAATAATAATAATAATAACAGTAATTTTATGGTCAATTTTTCACTAATTACTAGATTGATAGGGTTTTGAAGTACTATAAACAATAGCTACAATATCATACTTTTTTATATTTTCAGGATTTAATTATCAGTTAATAGACAGATAGGAATAAATTTTGAATTTATATCAGCGATACCACTTGAAATTTCTCCCCAAGATTCCATGATATTGATAAAAATGAATTATAATCAATATAACATGATATTGATTATAATGAATTTTAATCAATATTACACGATATTGATTATAATGAATTCTAATCAATATTACATGATACTGATATTAATGAATTATAATCAATATTACATGATATTGATATTGATGAATTATAATGAATTATTTTAATCGTTTTCTACCTTTGGTAGAAAGCGATAAAAAGAATTAATCTTCAGTGCAATTATAAAAGTGGTATGCTATAAAAAACAATATTTATCAAATTTCTCTTATTTTTAGTATGATCTTCTCTAATCTAGAATCCTTTCTGGAAACTGAGATCATCTCAAAAATTATGTGAAAGTTCTTTTTGTTTTGGCATCACACTCTTTCCCATTCGACTTCTTCCAGGTGGTCCTCTTTAGCAGATGGTTTGATGCGAGGATTGATTAACCCTCTCCCAACCGGGTCCAAGATCTCGGCATCTTTCTCGGGATCTTCTTCATCAACAGGTACAAAATCAGGTTGCTTGTCTCCACGATATTTCGGCAGATACTTCCGAATCTTGTCCCAAAAAGGGCTGAATCTGCCCATGCCCTCTTTCACATCGAACTCCACACCGACGGTGCCTCCTTGAATGACATTGTGCAGGTGTTTGGTGATTCTGGGGCCTACGTAACGGGGACTGTCAGGATCAGGGCCCTTGGAAAAGACCCGGATGGATCGGGGTATGACGATGTGGGTCGGTACGTCCTCGTAATCAATTCCGTCTTCTTTTAAGGCAGTGGAAATGCATATAAGAATCGAAATATTTGACAAGAGCGTCAAGAATCTAAAAGAAAAAAAAAAACTAATTTACTCAAATTTATATTAAAAAAAATTTATCAAAAATAAACATACATGATAAAAAAAATACGGCATAATTAGTGGGCACTCAAAATGAAGTAAAGGAACAATGATAAAAATATAAATTGATTTATGTAGTGATGGTAAATAGCGTCTGGAAACTCTGGAATTTTTCGCACTTGAATGCCATCATAGTTTAGAAAGCATAAACGGCACACAGGCGTAGAATTCTTTTCCTTTTCTCACTGAACTGGTTTTAAAAAATGGTATTCATGCCATTTCTTAAGATTGACTCCCTTGCTTTTCCAGGGGCCACGGTAGAATGGTGATAAGGTCTCGGCTCATGAACCGTAGGGTTGCAGATTCGAGACCCAATTCTACCAAAGAACCACCATGTAAGAGGATTTGCTGCATGTTAAATCCGTCAGGGCCAAACGTCCTCCCGCTGGAATCGTGTGATGTTGGGAGGAGGAATCTCTGGTGCTGTCCTCGTCATCTGACCATGTCCTCGTCAAAATTACAAAACCCATCCCAAAATATCTCTAGTGTTGCTAAACAACGGGAAGTTAATATAACTGAACTAAACGCCCTTATTTCTGCTTCTCTACAACATTGATAAAGACTATAAAAGTCAAAAAAGATTCTTTTAAAGAAAAATGATTTCAGTTACCATTCCAAAGTCGGCTCATTACTTATTAAAAATTTGGCGATAAATTTATACCTCTGATATTTGTTGTGTATACTAAGGTGATGGCTAAATAATTCACTAATTGCATGAAACTCGGCTTATGGGTTTTAATGATTAAAGCTGTAGAATCATTAAAAATTTTGAACCACGTATTCCTTTTAAATTTTCTGTTTGTCGGCTTATCAGTTCATTTGAATACGAAAGAACCTCTACAATGTTTTGTTTATTTATTATTATTTAACATTATTTTACAGTATTTATTATTTGCAGTACTATGTTACAATTTTATTATTATTTTATAGCATTTTCTCCTTGCTCTTTTTTTCGTGTCCCGCTTTAAAACGGAAGGCGGGGTACAGTGGCTTCTGAGGGAATGAGCCCCTGAGTACCCGAGGACAGAGTCTGACATCCAGCTTACACACGTCTCAAACCCTTTTTACGGGACGGACTTCATTCATTCATTCATCCACAGATCGTAATTTAGATCTGGAACTAAGAGCGATTACCTCTGACCCAATATCCCCAGTGGTATTACTCTCGACAGTGAGTACCTAATGATTACGACAGATTTAACGTGTTTTAGCCGGAGAGTTTTCGGCTTTCGAGCTCGAACTCTCAGCCCAAGGGATGCGTATAATCCGACGTCCTACTAACCATGCTATCCCGACCCTATTTTTTCCATGATTCCACAATTTGCCTGTTTTCTGTTTTCATTTTTTCAGTGCTTTGTCATGCGCAATTGAACAGTCCTGTGGTTCTTTATGGTACTTATTAATCACCAGCAAGATAAAGAGACATAGATTCTCTCTAGAGTTAAGATTTGTCTTCCACTTAATGTCCTTGATACTGCCAGACTGAGTCTAAATGGGGCCCGGGGCAAAGACTACTTTGGGGGAACCCTCTACTTTACTACTACAGTAATGAAGAACCATGCTTAGAGCCTGTCTAAGATATTTTTCATTAATTAATTGAAAATCTATTTAAACTTAAAACTAAAAACACTCTTAAACTCAAGTCGAAGTATCACATTTAACCATTGAATTTAAAATGCACTCCGATAAAATGCTGACAAGATTTATATTAAAATGCTTTCTAAAACTATTTTAAGCATCTGTCTATAACTGTAACTCTTAAATCTTATAAAATAAATATCAATACATTTTTATATATTTTATATAGATATTTTGTTTATATAGAAAAATTCCATTAAAGAAGGAAGCTCAAAATAAACTTTCTATTTGATTTTCCCTCCCCCTTCTCCCGCTGATGTGAGTGCCCAAGACAACTGCCCCGCTTTAGTCGGGCTCAGGATGCTGATTAAATAATTTTTAAAATTATAATTGTAAACTGCACGGAGTCATGTTATGTTAAGTATGTGAATGTGACAATTTAAAAGTTGAAGAAAGAAAGCGAATGTAACACTTGGATTGAATTTGAAATTTGTAGAATTTAAAGTTAAAAATTCCATTGATAAAGGAGGTGTGTGCGTATACGATTCTTTTTGACTTTCTCGTGCGCGAATTAAAGATAAAGTATCGTAATCGTCAAAAAATTTGAACTCTAGATTCCGACGAAATCTTCACATTTTAGACCTCCTTGAGTTTAAAAAATTTATTTCTCGAAAACCTCTGCCTCTGACAAACGCTTTAAGCCAGACAGATGAAATTTGATGTGCGATCGACACATCAAATTTGTAGATTTCAATCCAACTTTCAGCAAAATTCGTTCAGTCTGTTTGTTTAGTAATTCGAATATAGGTTGTTGTTGTTGTTGTTAGCGGCATTTACCAAGGACAAGCTTCATCGAGATATCAGTGAATTTTAAGCCGAAAGGAGCGTCTCTTGTTTTGAAGTAGCCTCATATTCCATTGAGGCAAAAGTGGGCCTCATCACTTTACAGAAAGTTTCATGGCCAAATTGTGTCAACCACCATTTGAACAAGGAACTGAAATGTAAAAGTTTTACGGACTTCTAAGTCCTCGTCCTGTAACAGACACTAAGACTTGATTTTGTATAGATAGAAATGCAAAATCGGCCGAACGATTTTTCGTTTAGTTGAATACGTAATATAAAGAACGTGGAAAAAAAATTAGCAAACTCACACTATTATTCGGCAACTGACTGCTAATTTCAACGAGCGTGGTCTCAATTTTTTCAACTCTGGAAAATGGGGGTTTTTAACGTCTACCAAGAAGAATGCTGTTATTTAGTTTTTCCAAATTTCTGTATTATTAATTTGCATAGGGAAATTGGAGACAATGGACTTTTATGAATCTGCTTCATACGAAGAAATTCCTTTAGAGTTGCAAGGAAATTTTGTTGATTCTGGTGGAACAATTTCACCACTAGCGCCTTTCCTTGCAAAGTAGGCGTGACGAACAGAGAAGAAACTAATGTTCATGCAGAATCCGCCTTCTTGTTATCCAATGAAAAATGGTAATAGACGTACGTTGTAACGAGAATTATGTTTCATATTTCCAATATATTCAACTAAAGGCCATTTGTGTTACACCACCATCTATTGGTGAATTTGTGTAATAAATTCTTTCAATTACTAAATATAAAGCGCATCATCTGAATAATCTGGAATTCAAATTTTATCTTATTTATACTGATAGAATGCATTTTAGAACCCTCTGAAGAGAGCAACCTATTTCTTGCTAACTCTGTACAATCCTTTAAATGTATCAAGCTCGGTACGTTATTTTGTGACAACTATTCTTGTTCTTTGTCGAATTTTTGTATCAATTTGTTGAGAAAAACGCGCTTAAAACTCTAATCCGATTTTCGGATAACTGCATAGGTTGGATCAACAGTTGGAAAACGACACCTTTATTAGATCGTATGCGGGAAATTTTTTTCGGTTATTTTCTCGTAATACGGATCATATAAATTATTATAACCATAAAAAAATCAACATTGAGATTTTGATGAATATAAGAGTTCAAGACCTTTCTGAATCCTCAAAACACAATTTTTGAAATTATGTCAGTCTGTAAATGCAATGACTTCAAACTGCTTTGAATTAGACGGATAAATTTAAATCTGCTATTTCAAATTTCATGTTATGCATGTGAATACATTATTATTTTTAGGACATGGTTTTTCTTAATTAATTTAAGTCATTAACCAGCTTAAACCGGTTTGAAACAGACATATGACTATTAAAATACGCATACGTCGATATATCAAGAACTGGGTACATAGCGGACATTTGTGCCAAGTTGTAACATTTTACTGACGATAAGTCACTAAATGTGACAACCATATTTACTATTTTCTATAACACTATAAGCAGAAAATTAATGCCCCAAAAGCAATAAATTGCCAATGTGTCTATTATGTTTTCGCATGATAAAAACATTTTAACAGAAGAAAAAAAGGATGTAACAACGTTGCCATTGACTTAAACTTTTAAATTACAAATTCTCTATTTTTAATTTTTTAGCAATAAATCGATAAATGTGACAACCTTCTGCTTTATTTTATTAATAATCCTAAGAGTGAAAACTGGATGCTTCAAAAGTGATAAATCACCAGTTTGTTGACTAGGCATTTTGAGGCTTTAAAAACCACAAACCAAAACAATATTGTGTTCTCTCACATGATAATATAAGGTTCGTTAAATCAAATTTGTAGATTTCTATCTAATTTTGAAAGAAATCCCTTCAAAAGAAGTATGTTTAACAACAGAATATGAATTAATTAATAATTAATTAAGAGGAATACGAAGCGAAGAGAAATAGATGGATAAAATTTGGCGCACACATTTGCATCTAAAGAAGGCATACATATCAAATTTGAAACTAAATCTCTCTGTGCGTGATTTAAATTGTAGCTCAATGGCGAATTTTGTTTTCAATCAGTTTGGAAAATAGTCCACAAAATACTGATTTGGTATTCAGATGCTTGTGTATCAATTGCATGTCTTCAATTAATCGCCAAAAAATGGCCGGAGATTATAAGCTGTTAGCCTTATTTGTAATTACTTTTCTTTAATGGCACGCGGTTAATACTACATCAGTAAATTTATTAGAGGCTATAAGAGAAAGTTTCGAAGTGATTTAGTGAAGTGAAATTCCGGTTGATTTAGCAGTTTGAGTTTGACATGTAGACGAATTAAACAAAGACATACAGATGTAAAGAAAGTTATTCCAGTTTCAAAATAATTTTAAAATCTTGCGTAAACAATGCTAATTCTTTCCATTCATTACTTTTATACAATTCTTATCCTTAAAATCCAACTTGCACCAATTAACCTTTAAGATTTCTTGGATAGAAAAATTTTCCTCTTTCCTTCAATACCAGATACCGTGAACCGATTTGAATTGCTAATTAGATGAATCACTTTGTTTTGGACATTGATTATTATTATCATACATTTATAAGAATTATTTTTAAAAAAAAAACTTTGAAATTCTTAAGTGTATCTGTGTGATTTTTTCTTTTTTCAAATTCATTGTTGTTTCAATTTAAATGCAGGCTTAAATTTGAAATTTTTCTGTAAGTCTATGCGGGTGTCTTATATGCCATTTCGATTTATGGTATTTGTAAATATCATATGTGTCGTTTAAGGTTCGTTTACGTATTATAACAATAACATTAATATTTTAAAATTCATATAATTACCATTTCAATCATATTAATGCGTAGTACTAAAAGATACGTTGTCGTGTTTTTTTCCATCGATTAAGTTTATTGTTTTTTTTTAATTCTGATTAAGGTAACAGTTATATAAAAGACCCAAAGAAAAGTATTTCTCATTTTCAATGAAAGTTGCAATACACTTATAAAATAGAATAGTAACTAATTATGTTTATAAATTGTTTAGACTTGATTTGCAAAGTATAAGTAAACGAAGATAATTTTGATGCAGAAACAAAGGCCAATCAATTTATGAAATTGTTATTCCGCATAGGGATTATAAGCAACTGGAATAAAAATAACCTTTGTTTTTTATCATTTGGAAACAAGATGCTTTGGTTTGAGGTTTTTGTAGCCTCAAAAGGCAACCTATAGGTGATTAATTGCTTTCGAACCATCATTTTTCGCTTTTAGAGTTGCCATATTTTAGGTCGTCACATTTGACGATTTATCGCTAACTGAAGTTACAACAATTTCCTCATTATTCATTTTCTAAATTCTTTCGAATTGTCTTAATTAATATCAATCATTTACCAGTTTAAACCGTTCTGAAACAATCACGAGACTATCAGATTACGCATGCGTCAATAGTTCGAAAAACAATGGGTTGTTTTTCATCCCAAAATCGATCGAGACCCAAAACTTTGTTCGCCAGCTAGAAAAATTGAAAAAGGAAAAATGGAAGCTTAAAAAAGTTGTGTGTGTGTGTGTGTGTAGAGTGAGAGAGAGAGAGAAAGTCTCGTAATTGTCAAACTGGTTTAAACTGGTTGACTTAAAAAATAATAATGTTATCACATGATAACTTGAAATTTATGATCATAGATTTCTTTTCCTTTTAATTATTAAGCTCGTTTTCTATATTGATAGTCTTTTTCTTTTTGATATTGTAGCCCAAATCCCGGGGAAGACGCACTACCCCTATTTCAGGACATCAGCAGTAATTTTTTCATTCCTCTATAACTTTGAGCGAAATCCACACAGAAGAAATCTGTCTGTTCGTCTGTCCAGGTACTAGTCATCAAACACTATAATTAAAAAAACTTATAATATTAAATAGATAAAATTTAATTAATAGGTTTAACATCTATAATAATGTAATGCATATCAAGTTTGGAACCAAATCCTTCAAAAATTGGCCTTCTGTCGTTCTGTACCTTCTCATGCATGAAAATGTGATAACTTACAAATGCTGTGACTTAGATAAATGGAAATTGGTATGCAATTTTTAAATTCCATTTGCAGTATTATTTTAAATTTAACTTTCATCAGTCAGAAAAGAAAACGGTCAAAATACAAATTCAATTATTTGATATTCGTGTATTAATCGCATATCAGAGATTTATTAAATTACAAAATAAATCACCAAAGATAGCCAGCTAGGGTCAGCAAAAATGCTACATTCATAACGAAATTCGATCGTGCATAATTATTGTTTGCTAATGGCATGCAGTTAATATCAAGGTTTTCTTTACTATATTATGAAGTGTGCAAGATTCATAAATGAAAATAAAAATCTGAACCTTCTAGGATAAATTTAAAACTCTAATTTAAATGGTGCAAACGGAATAACGCCTTATAAAAGAATACACGAAAAGTGAAGAGGTTATTCTTACTGGTGTAGAGGATGAAGTGCCTTGGATCGATAGGACTAAACGCTCATCGTGAGGGTTAGTAACCGAGTAATATAGCCATTCGTCAAAAGTAATTACGTGTGTTCGAAAGATGTTATCTGGCCTATGAAGATTTCCCCCTAGTGACTTTCAGACAATTTCGTAAAAATATCTATGTTTTATAAGAACATTAACTTTGAAGATATGAGTTAAAATTCTCATATTTTAAATTAAGCTACATTTAAGTGAATTGGGATGAAAGTTAAAATGTTATAAGTGTTTTTTTTTCTTCAAATATTAGGGTTGATTGCGACGTGATTCATTATTCACTTTTCTTTTTCTCAAATTAAGAAATTAAGTCATGCTCCATGTATGCGCCATACATAAAACAAGTAAAATGAAGAAAAAAAATGTCTATTTCTATTTACGTCAAAGAAACAAGTTTTATCTTAGTTACTTTTTATTAAGTAATTACAATTAATATAAATAATTTATCAAAAAAATGAATGATTTTTGCGTGAATTGAACTTGTATTCTTTAACTTTACGCAAAAAATATTAAAGTCTTTGCATTTTAACGATTGAAACACTGTCTATAGATTACAATTTTCATTACAAACTACTAAAACTCCATTTAAAGTACTGAAAATGAATTAAATGTAATGAATGAATTAATATTTGAAAAAAAACAGCATTAACATCCAGTGTCATCCGCTACAAGTTTTTAAATAATGTATTTGAACTCGAGTGGATGAATAAAAAGTATTTTACTAAGGATTGAAAATTCGAACAAGACATATATGTATAGGGAGAGCGTGAACTAATAGTAGGAATTGAAAAATATTTACAGTGGTATAATTTTGAAAATAGTTTGGATCAAAAGATCTAACACATCGAAATTCATCATATTCTCGCGACTGAAGTTTTAGAGAACACAATATTTAAATAAATTGTTATGTGGTGAAAAGAGGGGGAGGCGTATCATTCATGGACTTTTGCCACCAAAGGTCTATTTGAATAAATTAATTTCTTTAAAGATATACATCTCCATATGTTAAATATTACTTTACTTTTTCATATCAACATTTAACAATCATTTAATTTCCTTAAAAATTTTTGAAGGTGTGGGAATTTCTGAAATTGTGTTCTTCTTGAACTATGGATTGGTGGTCTGATTTAAACAAAAATTTCAAGAAAATGTTTTTTTTATTATTATGTATGTTAATAATAAAATAAAGATTTAGAAATAATTCAGAAAAATATCTCTTAAAACAGATGTGCAATTAAAAAAAATATGGTAAAAATTTGTATTTATAATTTATTTTCCTTCCATATAATTTTGAGGTTAATAATTACCCTTCGTAGACGATTAATCAGGAGAATGTAGTCCAGTTTAATTGTTAACGTACCGTTGTAAAGCAAAACTAGGGCTATTTTGGGATGGACTATATAATTTTGAACAACATTCAGAGGCCGATGACGACACCTGAGCTACCATTTCCCTTCCTCTTGAAACTTTCGCACCACCTCAGTCGGAGGGCGTTTGATCCAGACGGATGTAATGTGCACCAGCCTTTTTACACGACTATTCGGTGGAATCGGGTCTCGAACTTGAAACCTTAGGGCTCACCAACCGTGACCTTACAACCAGACATCAGCGGCCTTCAGAGCTCTCCACAATAGAAAACTAATTACTATATTATAGATTTCAAGTTTATTTTCATTGACTCTATTTGAATGACCACACTTTCTGCTATTATATCAATCTGTTACAATTTAAATATACAGGTTGTTCATAAATACTTTCAATTATTACAAAAAAAACATTGCAAAGAAACATTGAATAAAATACAATAAATTTTTTTATGTAGAATAATCTTGGCCGTCAAAATAATGGACAGTATTTGGCGAGAATTGGAATACCGCTTTCACATTCACTGAGCCGTCAAGGTTACACACATCGAATTTACTGAAACTAAATGGTTTGATCAAAAAGTTCATTATAATATACTTAAACAACCATGCCACTAATTATAAGTTTTTTTTTTGCAATATTTTTTATACTCTAAGAACGGTTTTAAGTTAATTATTGTATAACACATTAACTTTAAATCAGGCATAATATTTTATCTGCACATTAATATTTTATTTATTAATTATTTATTAATATTTTATCTGTACTATTTTAAGAAAACCTTGATGTGTGCTTTTAAAACGATTTATTCCTTGCACAACTGTATCTAAATAATAACTCTATAATTAAATTTTTTTTTCAATAGACTCACATCTAAAATTAAATTCATTGCAACTGTAACAAGTGAGCACGTGATTTCCGAACCCTGTTTCATTTGCAATCATATATTCTTTGCAGAATGTACATTTTTGTTCTAGGGGCTAAGCAGAAAATTAAGACTACTTTAAGCCTTTGATTCTGTGATGTGCTTTTGATTTCGTCATTTTTTTGAAAATCCGGTCATGGGTTAAGTCAATCCGTCTGACCAATTATTACGTTGAGATTGAACGCATTCATCATTTAATCAAATATTTATTTAATATGATTTTTTTT
>JAOUZG010038877.1:564789-626431 GCA_026289955.1 Argiope argentata | reverse complement strand
ATTTGTTTATAAGAATGTTATTTAATGCACAATTTGTTATGATTAAAACGTCGATAATGGGTTAAGAACCAGAGGAGACTATAACTTACTAAATTAAAATGATGGCCATATTGAATAGCTTATTTTCTTGAGAACTTTGAATAGAATGGAAGAAATTTAACAGTCCTATGTCAGAAGTATATTCAGAATAAAAATTTATGCATTCGGAATGCAAGTAGGAATTTTTAAACAAAGAATACAAACGATATCTAAATAAAGGTTTGTGTAGTGAGAAATGGCACTTGCCGTGGACAAGCCCCCGCTGATACGATCAGCAGATTTTAAGCCTATGAAACGCGTCTCTTTGTTTTACAAGTAGCGTCATCTGGGGCCACGAGTACGACTACATACACGTCACAACCCTTTTCAGGGGGCAAGCTTCATACATGCAAATTCAGTCATTCATCTCAGATCGTAATTCAGACCCGGAATAGAGAAAGATCACCTCAGACACAGTACTCCCAGTGGTATTACTCTCGACATGGTGGAATTTAGTGGCCATGACAGATTTAACGAGCGCTAGCCTCCACACACTTGGGGAGTCATTTGGCCGGTGAGTTTAGAACTATTAACCTAAGTAGCACGAGTCCAACGCTCTACCAACCAGGCTATCCCGGCCCTATCTAAATAAAGGGTATAAGAATATCGAATATAAATAGACAAATAGTTTAGTATATTTATATTAACGTCTCATTGTAAAGCAACATTAAGGCTATTTTGTGAAGGATCTCGAAATTTTGAACCTCGGTCAGTTGTCGAGGACGACACCTGAACTATTTCCGCTCCACACCACACCAGTGGAAGGATGTTTGACCAAGGCAGACTCAACGTGCAAGTGACCCCCTTACACGACGGTTCTTCAGTTAAATCGGTTTTCGAATTTGTAACCTAACGGCTCACAATTCGAGACATTACCACCAGGCCACCGCGGTTCAAATAGACAAATAGAAAAGAACAGAACAAAATGAAAGGAAATTCATCAAATTGTTGAAAAGTAAGTAAAATAGTATTTATTCCTGCTATTCAACAGGTTGCGTAGTCTCTGCCGTTCTATCAAAATAAAGGATATGCTCTGTCTAAGCCTAGCATCGCAACACATCAATAACAGAATGGACGTAAAGCCCTAATCACCAGCAATCGCTCTCATGGCTCATAATGAGACGTCGGCATCTCATCTGACAACTGAGCAGCCATTAACCCACTCATCACAGGAACAGACATCTGCAGGGAAGGTCCCCCCTGAAAGTGGGTCATGGCAGGATGGAGGTTCAAGGGTGGTCGCCTGACATCACCCTCGTGATCCCGCCATTATCCGGAGGTGCTCGAGAGCAAACGATTTTTTGACGGATGCGGAAGTGAAGATGGAAGGTCGGCCATGAATGGCGGAAGGTTGAACGCTTTCGATTCCATAGACACTTTCTATGATTACAGAGCGGCTTCGGGCAATGCCGACAAACGCTGTGCACATTTTTAGGGAAGAACAGGAAAAGCGATTGGTTCCAACAAAACGAACAGACAGACATAAAATGTCGGATGTATAGCAATTTGTTGAAAAAACAGGCAGTGATGTAAAAACAAATTTGCTCGCTGGACCATGAAGTGCACAATTGGAAGCTCTTTGACAATATTTAAAGAAAAATATCAAAGAAAATGCATTTTTAAGGCTGCGACTTTAAATTGCATGCAAATATAACTTTTTTGTCATCTTCGGATGTATCATCATTCGGAGTAATCTGCTACATAAGATACCAGAATAAAACAGTCAGGGATATTTTTAAAGAAGCAAAAATCATAGTTATTATGAAAAATAAATACAATTAACAATCATCTTTTAAATAATGTTTGATAAAGGTAATAGGCCTTGAGATGAATTTATCTTAAAAGGATGAGTATAGTCAAAAGTTTTCATAAAGGGAAGATAAACTTTCTACGAATGTGAATTCATTTTATGTTGAAAAATATAACAGATTTTATATTCAGTTAAATTAGTTCATTCAGTTACATTATTGTTCTTTTTTAAAGCAATAATTTGTAATTCTCAGTTGTGATCAGATGGCCAGAATTCTCTCCAGGATGTATCGTTATTCGGAGTGATCTGCTACGTTAGACACGAGAATAATAACAGTCGGGGATATTTTTAAATGATCCAATATCGCTGATATTATGAAGAAAAAAAATATGTTAAACTATCATCTTTGCATCTTTTTACACAGGTGTGTGCTTTCGATAGAATCTTAATATTCTCAGCGATGAATCAACACTTAATTGACTGATTTCAATCAAATATTGGTCGCTTAGAGTGGAGCTAAGAAATAAATCAGATAGTAAAATTCCATTTCAGTTATAATAATTAATACTAAAATACGCAACGAGAAACATGTAGAAAATAATTTTAAAATGCTCTTTATAACGCTAGTTACTAAAAATACAAAATAATAATCTTTTCAAAAATCAAAAAAAAAAAAAATTAAAGTAAAGATCGTTAAGGTGTGGAGCGCTTAAAGTAATATTGAAAGAAAATTAAACCACAATAAATAACATACATTAAAGAATGCAATATGATATTCCACAACATTTATTAAAAATAAAGCATATATAATAACTGAGATTAAAATTCCAATTTACTTAGAGCATTCCTATCAATGATCTCACTTTGGCAATGGTATTTTGACATCCAAATTTTATAATTAAAAATTCTTTTCTAGTATCATACATTAATAAATGCGTAGTTTTTAAACAAAAACAAATATTTTAATCCTTTTTTAGAATATTTTGCGGCATGTTTGCAGTATTTTTAGCAAATAAAATATCCAATTACGTTTCTGCTTAATGTAAATTCAAAGAAATATAAATTACGTAGTTTGAATTCAGAAATATTAAAAGGGATCCAATTACATCTGCAAAAACTGGAATTCTGATGCCATTTTATTTCCCAAAGAAATGAAACACGAAATATAATCATTCGAATAAATAATGTCAGGGAAACAATTTAATTCCAGGATGCAGAAAAGGTTTTCTTTTCTTTTTTTCTCGATATTTTGCATTTACGTCAATTTAATTCTTAAATATGCAAGCAAGTTGAAACGAAAAGTTTCCAAACGTTTTCTTGCTTTCTTCTTTAGAAATTCTTGTTTTCTGACCTTGTCTTCTTAGCAAGTCAAGTCTGCTTAACTTTTATACATAACCTTGACCTTATCCTATCACACTTTCTTAAAACGACGCGATTTATTCGGTCACTTACTCAACCAAGTGAAACAATCAGCGGCATTTGAAGGCAAAGAAAAGCCGACAGGGGACCGGACTTCCCAAACGAACACAGTTATTTCAAAATCAACAGGTTTTTCCCATGTGTGTCACAGTCAATAAGTGAAACTCAAGCATTTTCTTTTGAAATTTAAGAATTATTCATTTTTTTTTACACTGTAAAAAGTGTAGAAACAGTTTTATTTCAATATTTCGCTCACGTTATTATACATATAGATTAGATCCGAGACATGTTTTCATAGAACGAATTATTTTACTACAAAATAAAGAAATCTACGACAAGAAATGGAATTCGGAAAAATTCATGTCCTTTTTGAAATATATGCTTCCTTTATATAGCTTCCTTTTTGAAATATATGAAGTATGGTTTAAATATCTGGAAATAATGAGAGAAGTAAGAAATGTTGTTGAAAGCAGCGAAAATATTTGAAATTACTTAACTCTCCATTTCCGAAAAATATGTGAGTGTATCTCGAACATTACTTACCCTAGTTTTATTGAACTGTGGTCTACTACTTTGATTTTATTACGTTTTAATTAATTTTATATGACTTTTAATGTGAATTTTTAATTAATTTTATGACTTTTAATGTGAATTTTTAATTAATTTTATAGAACTTTATACATGAATTTTTAATTAATTTCATAAGAATTTTAATATGAATTTTTAAATTTATTTTACATGACTTTTTATATGAATTTTTAATTAATTTTATACGAATTTTAAATTTATTTTATAAGACTTTTCTATTATCATGTCAGAACATGATATTGTTTTGGAAATTAAGTTTTCTGGTGCCAACAAAAATCCGTAGGCGAAAAATTGAAATTTTTTTATCTGCACGAGCATCTCAAAAAAAATCAGCTTTTAATACGCGTTGCCATCGCATTAAAAAAGTTCTGATTTAAAAAAATAAGCCAATGACTTCAACAAATAAAACCTAGAGAAATGTCATTTTGAGCGCGTGATTATATGAAATAAAATAAATAGGAAATGCGATATTTTTTTAAACAATAAATGCGAGACCATTTTTTTGGATCGTTTGCAATGCTGAAGTGACTCATTCAATGAGACAATTAAAATGAATAAAAATATAATTTAAATTGCACGAGCCCATGGTGCTTGGCCCTTCAAAAAATGATGTTCTGACAGGAAATTTTGAAATAATCATAGTAGATTTCATTTTAATCTTTTTATTTGAATTTCAAATTTATTTTATAAGACTTTTTATATAACTTTTTAATTAATTTTGTAGGATTTTTATATTAATTTTTGATTAATTTTATACTATTTTTAATTAATTTTATACGATCTTTATATTAATTTTTGATTAATTTTATACTATTTTTAATTAATTTTATACGATTTTTATATTAATTTTTGATTAATTTTATATTATTTTTAATTAATTTTATAAGATTTTTATATGAATTTTTGATTAATTTTAGACGATTTTTATATGAATTTTTAACTAATTTTATATGACTTCATTCACTTGAAACAATTTTCTATTGCCTGATATTAAAAATAAATAAACTCAGTTTTAAAATTTATTTCTATGTTATCATTTTCGTTTTTTCTCGACTTTTTTAACTACAAGCATTCCATTTGTAGATAATATTTGGCCTCGTAAAAAAAGTCAATGTCCTAAACACCTTCTTGGAGATTCTTTTTTTTTATTTAACCAACAGAAGCTAAAAAAATTCTTTATATATTATTATATGCTCTGGAATGCATTTCACACATATCACTTTAAGACCTAGCAAAAGTCAACGGCCCAATTATCGCCTTGGCATTTTTTTACTTTCATCTTGACAATCAGAAGCTCAAAACTTTTCTTTATGCATGGCATGAATGGCTAATTCTTTATTAAATAAAAAGTCGCCAGAAGAATTTTTAAGGCGACATATTCAATCAGGTGAAACTACAATGATCGCCAAAATAACTGGAGAAAAAAGTACTCGATGGTCGTTGAACTGAGGGATAGTTAAGGGACTAACCTGAACTGTGACGAAAAGTTGTCAGTTAGGACATAATTCGAGTTACCTCAAATTATTCTTCCCAAATAGTGGTAATTACTTTTTTAATGATGCTTATTTTTCAATTCTTACTATTAGCTCACACTCTTCCTATATCTTCTAAATTTTCAACCATTAATAAAATACTTTTTATTCCTTCTCTCAATTTCAAATAAATTTTTTAAAACTAGTAGTGGATGATATTTGACTTTAATTCAGTTTTCAAATATTAACTCATTAATTTTTTATTAATTAAAAACTAACTTTCCCGCCAAAAATATTCATTTCCTCACCGCCAAATAAGTAACAATTTCAGTTGGTCCCCCCCCCCCCTCACGTTAATGAGGTTAGACTTACCATGTTTTCTGCCGGTTATTTCAAACGATTCTGTTTATTTTCTTAATGTTTGATGCATTTAAAATAAAACATTGTTAATTAATCAATTTCTCGGATTCATTTTGAAGTAATTTCGAATTAAAATAATGCAGAATAAGGAAAATTAAAAATTTCTAATCTGTATTGCGCGACCCCAACTGGCGTAGAAAATTCACGCATCTACGTTTTCTCAATTGGCGTTGAAAATTCGACAACTAAGTGTGTTCTGATTTATTTTCAACGGTTACGAACTTAATTTTGTTTTAGCCAGGTATAATTTCTTGATCAATTACTTATATTAATTGTAATTATTTTATAAAAAGTAACTAAAACGAAATTGTTTGTTGATCTAAGTAGGAATTGACTTAATTTTTTAAAAATATTAATTGTTTTCAGTTTATATTGAGAAGAGACAAGGCATAACTGGATACGAATCGGGTCAGCTAAACAAGCGGATTGTTATTCTTAGGTGTACAACTACACATTAAAGAAAACGCTGTCATAAGATAATGACTTACACAAAAAAAGTTTTTTTTTTTCACAAATGCTTGATACAGTTGAGTTTAGTTGTTGTCAGACTGTCGCATTTGTAAATCAGCTCTTGTCATGTGTTAGGTAAACCTGTCCAGGTAAATTAATCCAGTTGTCCCTTTTTCTGTTCATGTAGTGACTTTTTTCTGAACTATTTTCTGGTAATGATAAAAATGCCTCTCTGAATTTGTTCATTGAATGAATTTTATGAAATCATAAGAAGCATTTTGTTTTATCTACACTATTGTATGTTCCTATTATTAAGTAAATGTGGAAAGGAAAATGAATAATAGCGAACTATCTCTAAGCCAGGTGAAACACTTGAAATATCTAAAACCATCTATCGTATAAATTCCCAAAGAAAGCGGTACCGTTCCACGATGGGCGATGGAATCTTCAATGGGGTCGATAGCCGATCCAGAGATAAATCGGAGGGTGGGGGCTAAGATAGTCAAGAGCGGACGACCGTGGAATTTTTAACTGTTGAGAAAATTAATGTAATAACATACCAAAACTAGCAGGTTTACAAGCCAACTGAGGTTGGAAGTATTTACTAAATTGGATTTTAGACAATTTCACAAATGGAAATATAACGGAATAATAACATTAATAAAAACTCATAGAACTGAAGAAACAGCGAAGAAGTAGAAGTAAAATTCAGAAATGAATGCCAAGAGGTCTTGTTTGAAAAATCAGTCTCAGCTCTCCTCCTGGATTGTGGACAATAATACAGAAATCTTAAAATACTGTTCCTTTATTGATTTTTGCTGAGCGTAGGTTTAGATAACAGGCTTATGTATGGAATAAAGAAAAGAACACGTGAACTTGAACTGACTACACGGGAACACAGACAATGATATTAATAATATAAAAAACCAATATTAACAAATTTTTAAAAATCTATGAACTTTAGACTTTTAAAATTATTCTTATTTCTGGTTAATTTTTTTTATTTATCATTATTTTTATGACTTATGACTAATTTTAATTTCTGATTTTTTTCATCTCTGATTAACTTCTTACCTATATTTGAATTTTTTCATAAGCAATCTGTTACTACAAGTACAATCGATTTTTGCTTTTATTTTTATTTTACGATTCTTACTAAGTAGAAAATATGCAAAAATATTTTAATATTGAGTATGATTAAATTTACTGAAAGGACTGACATCTTTTTCCCTTCTAAAAAAGACAGTGGGCTAGAAAAAGTTGGAGACTTCTGATCTATCCATTACTGGATAATCGAATACAAAGAATATGAATTAGGGCGACCAGGAACCTTTAAAATGACTTTTTCCAATTTTCACCTCAGCAATCTGAAATTTTACAGGCATTAGGAGTAACACTATAGGAGATGATACACAAAATTTTAAAGCGTTATATTAATTTATTTATGAGACAGGGGGGGTTGATATAATATAATATTAGTGATAAATAACGTTAAGGAAAAATGTTCCAGGCGCTCCAAATTTTTTCGAAAGAGCTCCAATTTTTATTGTTACTTACTTTAACCCTTTTCAAACAAAAGTTGGGATTAATCTTGAAGTTAAAGTACGAAATTTATAAATTAACCAATATAATACCTCAAAACTATTGATTTTTTAAAAAAAGTTAAGTAGTTTTGAGTTATTATGTTGGTTAATTTTGAAATTTTATACTGTAACTTCAAGATTAATCCCAACTTTCGTTTCAAAAGGGTTAAAGTAAGTAACAATAAAAATTGGAGCTCTTTCGAAAAAATTTGGAGTGTCTGGTGCATTTTCCATTGACGTTATTTATCGCTATTAAATATTATATTACCCCCCCCCCCTATCTCAGAAATAAATTAATACAATGATTTAAAATTTTGTGTGTCCTCTCCTATAGTGTTACTCTTAATGCCTGTAAATTTTCAAATTTCTAAGGTGAAAATTGCAAAAAGTCATTTTAAAGGTCCCCGGTCGCCTTAAAACAAGATGATCATATATTTTTGCACTTAAAGTCAGATATTGATTCTTCAAGAATTTTTTCATGAAAGCCCATTATTTACAAATACACGGCTATTATATACCATATCCGATAAAATCAAGGACTAATAATTCTTTAATTAATTTTTTAAAATTCAAATCATTATTAATCTTATACTAATTAGTTAATATAACATATTTACTTAAAAGTAAAAATTGGATCGATCCTTCATATTTAATAAATCGCAGTTTAAACATTCCTATTCAAGAAAATTACAATTAAACAACAGGCTGAATGTGAAACCAATCGGAATTAAATTCTATTTACAAAAACACAAATATTTTCCACACGTGAACGTACTGGAATCGTAATTCTTTTAGCACGCCGCGTAATAAATTCAACTAAACAAGCTATCATTCCGATTTGCTTCGCTCAGCACTTTCGTTGACAAGCGCACTTTGGCGATAATTTATTAAAACGAATACCGAAAGTCTGCGAATTCCCGCCATTGTAGATGCTCAAATGAATGTAAACAATTCCACGCTAAAGCGTTGATTGTTTCAAAAATAGACTGAAAGTTGTGAGTCAGACTGCGGCATCTTTATCTTAAACCATCCGACAAAGTTAGTTCGGCAATTAAATTCCACGAAACATGAATAATTCGATTTTTTGTTCCAGGAATTCCTGTTATATATTTTAAAAAAATGATGTCCACAATTCAAATTTATTTCAGATAATTCAAAGTCGCTCCTAAATTGGCACTAGAAAAAAATATTTTTTTTGATTGCGCAACTTGATTTTATCTGTACGTTGAGCATTTAATGATCTAAATGAATAATTTTTTCTAGCCTTTAATTCACTAAAAAGGCTTTTATTGAGGTAAAATATATTCTTTAAAAAAATCCACCTTTAAAATAATTTTGATTTTTTTATTATTTTTTATAAGAAATATCGAAATTTTATATTAAATATCTTGCATAAAAAATATTTTGCAGTATTTAATCATGCAAACTATTTTTTTTTTCCAAAATATAAGTGTTTTCAACTTTTGAGTTACAACTTCTCTAGCTCTTAAATTTAAAATTATATATTGTTTATTTATTAATTTTATATTATTCATTAAAATATAAATATCAAAAAAATAATTTTTTTGGTAACTTTTAGTTTAAAATCTTAACTTTCTTTTAAAAGCCCATTTTTAGACCTTAATTTGAATTGTTGAATAAAATTCGATTTAAGAAATAAAAAAATAGCAGTTTTGAAACACCCACCTATTAGTTAAATTCCAAAGGATATGAGTTTTTAGTAGAGATTGACAATACTATTTTCTGGGACAAGTGATTTTTAAATCTGAACTCGTATTCTAGCAAAATATGGATTAGTTTTTCTGATGTAATAATCGTTTTTATTTATTAAAAATAATTTACATTTTTAAAAATCTTTTTAAATCCTTTGAAATAATATAAAGATTATTCAATAGTATATAATTTTTATTGTTATTATCGTTAAAATTATAATTGTTTCAAAAAAATTTAAGCAGACAAATCTCTTTTTAAATAACTGTAATAAAATTATAACAAATGTTAAAATAAAATTACGTTATATTATTATATATAAATGAGAGAAATATAAGATTATAATAATATAATAGTCAATATTTCAGTAATTAGGAATTTCTTCAGTTTTTTTTTCTTCCGATGTTTAAAATTTCAGTTTTATAATTTCAGAGTAGGAAAGATGAATTTTTTAAATTTAACATTTACAAAAATTGTGAAAAATTTTAATTAAAAATGTTAACGCGTACGCTAAAAGAACTTTATTCAGGCTCAAAAACTGCTTGCTTTTAAATCAAATGTCGTTTATAAACTTGAATGCTATTTAATTCTTAAAATTTTACATCACAATGAAAATGAATATTTTAACATTTGCGTCCGTGAATTTGTTAGTAAATAATGAATAAAATTTAGAGTACAGTCACAGTACAGTCACATCTTAGATATTAAACAACATTTTTTCGAAATTTTAAAAAAAATCGTGTAAAAATAGTTCTATTTAAAAATTAAGCAAAAAACATAAAACTTCAGGACAGCATTGATAATTTTTTAGAGTAGCAATTATTCAAAATTTCTTGTCAGATTAGTTAACTAGGATTTAAGTACTATCAAACAATTATAAAATACAAAATCTAACACAGCTTGTTAAAGCATCAAATTTATTTATATATTTATCAAATTTAAATAACAATTTAATAAAATATAATTTAACAAAACAGTTTTTTTTATCAAATTTAATTAATTTAATTATTTTACCCATAATAAATAACATTTTAAATGTAAAAAGTATTTTTACATAATTCAGCAAAATTTCAATAAAAGAATTTACAAAAAAATTTTTACATACCACAAGAAAAATTTCATAAAAATTATTAAATAAAAATTTTAACAAATTTCACATATCAATTTATTATTAATCTATTACGTATAGTCTCGGAAAATTTATATTTAGAATAAAATTTATTATAATTTAACGAAACAGTTTTTTAAAATCAAATTTAATAATTTTACCCATAATAAATAACATTTTAAATGTTAAAAGTATTTTTACATAATTCATCAAAACTTCAATTAAAGAATTTACACCTTTTTTTTTTACATACCGCTAGAAAAATTTCATAAAAATTATTAAATAAAAATTTTTTAAAATTCCACTTATCAATTTATTTTTAATATATCACGTATCATAAGTCTAG
This sequence comes from Argiope argentata, assembly GCA_026289955.1. NCBI lineage: Eukaryota > Metazoa > Arthropoda > Arachnida > Araneae > Araneidae > Argiope > Argiope argentata. The sequence goes on along the minus strand of JAOUZG010038877.1, from coordinate 615,507 downwards.
AAATTTTTACATTTAGAAATTTAGAGCAAATCTTAAGGCAAAAGCCCAATTAATCACTTACCCTCCGATCTTCATTTTTGATTATCGAGGCAGAGCAACAGGTGTGACGGACGTCCGTTTGCGGCGGTGTTGCACGAGAATGATGCCCGAAATCGAGTATCTCCGCCTTTCGCTCTCTTCTGATCACGTGCTCGTTAACGGACGGTTATGAGATCTTCATCCGCCGCACGTTTTTCCGTTTCGGTTATTTTTTCTCTCTCTCCACACGATGTGCATACAAGAGGAGTGCTCTGATTGTTAATATAAATGCAACCTTGAAATTCTGTTATGATTGAATGTTTGGGCCTCCCTTTAGAAGTTCGAAAAAAAAAAATCTCTCTTTTTTTTTTAACCTTATTCTAAAGAGAAAGAAAGTCATGAAATCATTAAAAAACATTTGAGGCTGACTTATCCTCGACGTTTCAAACCTTTCCAAGTTCGAGGGTAGAATTTTGACATTCTAACTATTTTCTATGAACATAATAATTGAAAAATAAGATGAATTGGGCGGCTGAAATTCGGTATGCGATCTGCATATCCAAAACTATAAATTTCTATGAAAATCCGAATAAAATTCCTTTAGAGGAACTCTTATTTCAATACATTAGCACGTAAATATAATTTAAGTTATACAGAGAGAGAATGATAAAACCATGAAACAATTACAAATCATAATAATGCACCTATATGTAATTTACCTAAACTAAAATAACTATGCTTAAGAGTTTGCTAATATATATATGTAGGTTTGCCGGCTTCTTGATATAGGGGTAGCGCTTCTTCCCCGTGATCTGGGCGTCCCGGATTCGAGTCCCGTTTCGGGCACGATTGTTCTTCTGTGTGCTATCTGTAAGGTGTGTGCATGTGCTCTCCTGTAAAAAGGGACTGTGCAAGTGAATGTGATGAATGAGTAGCAAAAGTCGTACTCTTGGCCCTGGTTGGCGCTACTACAAAAGAGAGAAGCTGATTATGCTAAAATCGCTGACTACCTCGGTGAGCTTGTCCTTGACAAGTGCCATAAGAAACAACAACATATATATAGGTTTAATTAGCACATTAGTTTTTAAATAAATGGATTTATTTCTACATATATTTTTTTTAAAAACGCTTATATTCGTATAACTAATTAATATAATTGAGGAAAAATAGACCAGCAATTATTCTAAAACTCGCATATAATCTCTTCTCTACTCTGCAAATATCAAGTTTAAGCTTGCGAGAATGATAGCCCCCCCCAAAAAAAAACTTTACGTGCTCTCTAATAAATATGTAACCCCATTTTGCATGCATTCGGGACGCAATAATTACGAAACATTAATCTTTGGAGCGAATTTTACTGAATATATTTTGTGATCCTTGGAGATTTTTTTGTGACGATTAAACAATGGCATTTAGTTAATAATATTCGGAAATCAAATTGGTATTTTTGATTATTGAAACAAAAATTTGTATAGAACTACACTTGAAATCACAAAATCACACACCAATTTTGATAAATTTAAGTCATTACATACATCTTGAATTACTGCGTTTTCATATTTTTGAAAGAATAGTCTTCAACTACTTGTTGGAATTCCTCAAAATTTGATATTTGTTATTTGATATCACAATTAAAATAAAATCTGCTTACCGCAACTTTTCTATCAAATCGATTTGTAGTTATCGTCATGCTAATTTATATTTGAACAGCTGGGCAGACAGACTTCCACATATTGGATTTTGAACAAAATCTGATAGAAATTTACAAACTTGGCTTAAAGATCTCATGACAAATTTCACTGTCTATTTGAAAGTGTTTTTCAATTCTTACTATTAGTTCACACTCTCGATATTTGTCTATTATATATTTATATCTTGTTCAAATTTCCAATCGCTAATAAAATACTTTTTATTCATCCACTCGAGTTCAAATATATATTTTTAAACTTGTAGTGGGTGACACTCGCTGTTAATACAGTTTTTTCAAGTATTAATTCACTAATTTTTTAATTCCTACTATTAGTTCACACTCTCCTTGAATATACAGATATTTCTGTTCAAATTTTCAATCGTTAATAAAATGTTTTTTATTCATCCACTCAACTTCAAATACATTTTTTTAAACTTACTATGGATGGACACTTAATGTTAATATAGCTTTTTCAAATATTTATTCAAAAATTAAGCAATTAATTTTCAATACTATAAATAGAGTTTTAGCAGCCTGTAATGAAAATCGAAATCAACAGGCAGTTGTTTGATCGGTAAAATGCGAGGACTTCAGTATTTTTCAAGTGAAGGTGAAAAATGCGTGTTCATTTTTTGCGAAAAATCTATAATTTTTTGATAAATTATTTAGATTAATTGTAATAATTTAATAAAAGGAATTAACTTAAGGATTAAAGATTTTTTTTGTATTATTTGTGTTATCTTTATCACAGATAAATGGACATTTTCCCAAAATATCGTCAAAATTCAGAGGTCGAATTTTTTGACGATTACCATAGCTTCTCTGTTCCTCATATACGAGGAATAAAAAAAAGTAACAATTTAAAATGAATTTCAAACAAAATTCTGGGTATTATTGATTAATAAGAAATTTTTGTTTACTAAAAGTAATTCTTACAAACGTCATTTTCGAATTCATTTATAATTCGTTCGTTTTATTAAAGTGTATTCATTTCTACATTCAAGCGTATCCGTGACACATCTAAGGTCAAACAAGCAAAGTAAATGCCTTGGCGCCAAAATTGAGGAAAAAAATTAGCTGCCTCCAAGCCAAAAGTACGTCTTTATTATTCTTATTTACTTATTACTTATTCCGCCAATTCTAAAAATAAAAATGGAGGGTTTTTTTCTCTCGTTTTAATATCTCAATATATTCAATTAATTCAAAAATTCATTACAGAAACTATTTGAGATTTCTGCTTAGGCTTTATCCCTGATATTGACAATCGAGTCACGACCATTTGAATATATTTTATAATTAGTAAACAAAGTCAGATGTATCGCCATAATATAAAGGAGTCACGAATGCAGTATTTGATAAAACCAAAAATGTAAACTTTTTCATAAATGCAAAGAAGAAAAAACAAAATCGACGAGGCATCAGACTTTCATTTAAAAAAAACATTAAAGCATATTCTCATTCGCCGAATATTTTTATTTATCAACAAAAAAAGATTATTTCAAATATTTGCTAATTAAAATATTTGAAAAGAGCTGAGAATAAATTTTACTAAAGGGAAAATGCAGAAAGCAATAAAAATTTTGCTGCGATAAAAGATGACGTGGATAGGACAACAAATAGTTAATTTATATTTACGTCTACTTTTTGGAATAAGATTGAATTTATTTCATTAAAAATTCGAATCACGGAACAATGAAGAAAGAAATCATTCCTAGATTTTTTTTATATGTGCATGAGTCTATTTAGCTCATCAAAACAAGCAAACAAACAGAGTATTGCTTTCTTTTTACCTAAAGATATCGCCCTTTCTTAATAACTGATTCAACGAGAAAAAGTTCTTATAAGGAAATTAATTTAATATATCGCTTAATGGCTACACATTATTTAACCCTTTGCATTCCTATGGTGCCTCTAACTCACCATTCAAGATTGTGCATTATTTTGACGTTTGATTTATTCATTTTTCAAATTTAATTGTTAAAAACACCTACATAAGGGTTAAGAGATGTAGATTAATTTTTAAAAGAAATTCGACTTCAAAGAATTATGTACATTTATTTTTCATAGCAATAAAAAAAATCTTTGTATTAGGTGAAAAAATTTGCATCTAATTATTTTTCGGAGTGCAAAGGGTTAAACAATAAATGTTGAATCAAAGAACTTGAACGATAAAAGAAGGGAAAAAAAAGAACGAATAAAATATAAAGTAACATATTTAATTTCTAGCTTTCTTTCATGCTCAAATCTAGGATAAATTGAAAATTGGTATTAAATCACTGGTAGCGCTTTAAAGAAAATTAGAAAGAAATTTATGAAACGCTTACATGCGTATAAAACTTTAACACATGATGCTATATCTGAGAATTAAGCGTTTTAATTTGTACCTTTAGATGCTGCCTTTAAATATTGTTTGTGGTACATTAGATTATGTATAGTTAAATCTGACAGTAAATGAGCTAAGAAATGAAGTAATGTATTTCAGATTTGAAGGAATTTCAGTAATTATCAAAAATTTCGATTTGAAAATATGTTTTTCCCCCTGAGAATTAACCAGCAGCTGTTTTTTTGAAATTTTAAATATGATTCTTATAATTTATTTTAGCCGAAGCGCTTATTATTTTGCAAAAAAGGATAACTTATTTGAACAGCTTTGACGTAAAATTTTTTTAGCTCATTTCAAGTATCCGTTTGTAGAATATATATACATACAAGCATACATACATATTGAAAGAACTAAACATTATTGGTATCCATTTAAATTTGAATTTTAAAAAAAACTTTCCATGCATTTTTTTTCATTTTGTTAAATAAAATTAAACTTTTAGACATATAAAGATTAAATACTCCTAAAACTAAAAATTATAGTTCACTTTGATAGATTAAATTTGTACCATGTGCGTCAAAATTATAATTTTTATAAGTGTCTTTAGTGTAGGAAAATTATGAACATGTTAATTCATAGAAAATTTTTAAAACGATTTCTAGCATTCTATTTATTACTTTTATCACTCGTTTGAAAAAGCAGTAAGGGTCATTAGCCTTTTCCCCGCGGAAGTCTTTTTTCGTTATCAGAGACATGGAGTATCACTTAACAGTGATTGATTACCATATGGCGCACATTGTAAAATCGCCAAATTTTGCATACAAAGATAAAAGTTATAATGCGGTACCCTTTTTAAGGCTTGAGCGCAAATGACACCCTCTAATGAGTTAGCGCTAATAAGAGTGAGCGCAAGTGACACAGAACCGTAGGAAGTACGCCCCATCATCGATGGGAGGAGCCTACCCCCACACATTAGTGTACCCTCCAGGTTTTGAAATCCAATCACCATGTCGGAAGCATCGCATTCTCATTTGAGATGCCCCCATGGGGGAATTAATAAGATATAATCCACTTCAGTTCCTGAAATACATAAAATTATGTATTTAAACTGAATGAGCAAATGGCTTGCATGGCATAGGTAATTAATAGATGCAAAATATCAGGCTGTGAGTTCAATTAAGCATATTTACTGAATCTATTGTATGATTTTTGGCGATTTTTCGGAAAATCTCCGATTTGCGGTTAATACACAAATATCCAAAAATAGAAACTGTATTATGAGCGTACCTTTCCCCCGCCCGTTTGAAGGCAAAGTTGAACATAGAATTATAATCATAATCACAAAATAAAATTTAAATTTAATTTATCTATGCTTCTAAATTGTTGAATTATTGCTTTTATATGATTGAAAAAGTACCGATAGACAGACGGTCAGCTGTTTCGACCAATTTGGTTCAAAATTTCTAAGAATCTACCTTTTATATGCTGACCCCATTTAGTAAATTTTATTTACCTAACTCCTCATGATTTGTATTTCTTTTGTTCATTTGAACGCGGAGCTCATTCATTCAAAAATTAATAGAAGTCTGCAAATCTTATGTTAAGTCCCTGAACCAAATTTCCCACATCCAACTTATGCTAAGACTTATGTTAACGAGATCAAAAGTAATCCCAAAAATGTGTTTTTCAAATTCAGGGAGATCTAAAACATGGAGATTCTCGAATTCGGTTTCTCGATGATTACAATACTTTCTCTATGTATACTTTGTATGCTAGAAAAAATACAAAAAATTAAAAGATAGAATTAAATGTAGTTTGCGTTCTGACTTTTAAATCAACCTACGTATTTATTGTAATTATTTCATATAGTTCGTAAACGAAAACAATCACTAGTTAGTCCCCCCTTTTATCAGTCTTCTTTATTTTGAAGATACATTAGCGAGGAAATTAGCTATCACTTGCAAGTATGAGACAACACAATTTCAACTCATTAATAGTCAAAGTGATACTTGTATGTGATGAAGTTTGCCCACTTTCGATGAGTATTTCCGATTAATGGCGACAGGGAACCAGTTTTCCGTCAGAGCAGTGAACTCGAAATGTCACATGCAAATTGCCCCTCGTTAGTCATCAACCTGTTAATCGATGAAGTTTAAAAATAGAATGATTTAACATCAAGTAATCACAAAATTTAAAAATGAAGAAAAAAAAAAGCTTTACTTGTGGTCTGTGGCGTATGACCGACGTAATTTCCAAACAATTGATATCAAACACAGAATATTTGTATTACTTTGAAATATACGAAACATACGAAAAAAAATAATATAATAAAAAAACTAGAACTTGAAGTTTTGGTTGATCTCTCTGCCTCAAGCCTTCTTTGAATGAACAATCACATTCTTAAAAAATATGTTTGTATGCTTAAGAATCAGATTAAACTGCGTATACATTAAACTAGACTTAATAAATTTGGTATATGAATATACTTATACCAAATTTGAAGATCTTTGTTCTCAAATTTAGACAGAAATCCGTGCGCAGGAATTCTGCCCGATTATTGAAGCACAAATGTAAAAATTTAAACAAATAAAATTTGCTTCACATTTTTAAAATCAAACGTTTAGATATGAAACAAAGTTCGAACCAATTCCTTCAGCGAGAATGATCTACTATCGGTGTGTACATTCGCATGCATATTGTTGTTGTTACTTATGGCACTTGCCTATGGACAAGCCCCTCGCTGAGGCAGCAGCAGATTTAAGCCGAAAGGATCGTCTCTTATTTTTTAATTAGTGCCAACTAGGGCCAAGAGTACTACTTAGCTACACACTCACCACATTTGCTTGCACAGCCCTTTTTTACTGGGGGGCACAGTTACACATCTCACATAGTACACAGAAGAACAACCATGCCCAAACCGGGACTCCCAGAACACGAGGAATACGCGCTACCTCTGTGCCAGAAAGGTGCGCTGCCTCTGTGCATGCATGTAAGTGCGATAAATAAAAAAACTCAACAACTCAGATGGGTGAAATTTGATATGTTATTTTGTGAATTTTGGTATGTGAATTTTCATATGCAGTTCTGCGTGAATTTTATGTTTCGGTCGGTAGAAACAATGAATTATAAATTGTATATTGGGTTTTCTTCACTATCCTAAGAAATGCAATAGACAAATTCGCTAGACTCTGAAAATAACAAGCTGAGCGTTCGTAGTCTTGTTCAAAGACCATAATTTTATGCAGGTACAAGAGGGTTAGCATCTCTATTTGGAAACACGATAGAAAGCTCCGAAGAGATCACTCCTGATATTTTGTACAATCATCATTATTGTGCTGGTATAAAGGTAATAAATTTTATTCGCATGTTAATTGGATATGTTTGTACATGATTTTCAATTAAGGGGGTTTTCTTTTTGCCCCACTTACTTTTCATTACTGAAGTACTCATCATAAATGATGTTAATATCTAAACTCTAGATAAATAAATCAATAAAAGTTTCATTCCAATATTTTGTCCTTTATTCGCTATTGTTTTGAATTTCATTTAAATTTCTACGAATCGAAAAAAAGATATTTATTTTTAATACTATTTAACTGAACTTTTAACCCGTGTATATCGTGAAATAAGCTCTTGGGGGATTAAAAGTGACATACACACACTCTTCATGTCACTCAAAATATTTTTGCATCACAGCATTTGGAATTAACTAATTACGAGTTGGTTCATATCTAAGTATGAAGATGATATATCATAAAGTAAAATGACGACATTCGTCCACAATGCTGTTCTTGTGGTTTGCAGTTTAGTTATATCAGCGTTCCCTTTTTAAACTTGAAGTCCTCTAATCTATAGGAAGGTCGGTGAATGACCAATTAGTGGCTAGGGGCCAATTGACTCTAAAAGGGTGTTAGTTTATTGAATCGAACAGTGCTATGAACTATGCTAAAAATAAAGTCCGTCACAACAAATCCTGTCGATACTGCTAAGTTCAATTTTAAATCTAAAATGAATTTTAAAAAAAAGAGAAGTTATAATTCCACCAAAATTATAAGAGGTGTGGGGAAAACTTCATAAGTCAGACAGCATTCTCCCGTCAAGAGTAATTGCTTTTGTCTAGTTGCTATGGTACTCGACTACAAACTTGAATGTTGCGTGTTTGGTCATAACCTACACACACACCACAACTCGAATTGATATGGATTTCATCATCAGCATCAAAAATACAAGTATAAAGCAGAGAAAACAAGCATAATCTTTAACACAGACTTTATTAGAAATATTTTTTTGTAAAATTATATTTTGTAGCAGCCACTATTAACTTAACCGGATTAACTGTAACCGGAACTGCTGCGCCACCTAGACTGGTAAGCGCAAACAGCGAAAACGCCAGTGAAGCCCAAGCAACTGACATAACACATCTCTAACTTCTCTTTGTGTTCGTGTTAATTTTTAAAATTATCTTGTGTTGTGTGTAGCGTAACTTTTTCTAATAAATAATTGTTACACAAAACCTATTTTATTAGAACCCCCGAACACAATTAAGCAATATTTATTTTTTGCGCTTTCGTTTTTTTTTTTTTTTTTTTTTTTTTTTTGTCTTATAATATCATTTTTGGACGAAAGAAAATGTGCTGTTGGCCTCTGAAAAAAATCAATGTGGACGTTATTCAGAATAACTTTTGCCTGATTATATTACATTTTTTTTCCTTCACCAAAGTTCTCTTTTTGCTCCATAAACCCATTTTCGTAAGGGCTGTTGATCTCGGGGGAAATAATTCAAGGCGCCAGTAACGAAAGTGACTGGTTACAGTTTCAGTTTCTAAAAAATTGGGTGCAACGGTGGCAGTTTTCCAAATGGGCAAACTAGGAAGCTGTCAGTGATAACTTGGATCTGAGGGTACCGTTAGCAAGTTGATCAAAAAACATTATTTTCCTAGTTTTCAAATAAATATATATAAAATACTCACTTTTTGAATGATAAATATCAGGATCAAACATTATAAATCTGCTTTTAGCATATTTCATTATGTTTACATGGCAAAATAAGCAAGTCGATTAAAAAACTTTATTTTCCTAGTTACCAAATAAATATATAAATAAATTGGAATATTCATAGCGACTATGAAAATGATTTGAGTTTTTTCATACATTGAAAATATTGATAGATATTATGCTCAGAATTTTTTAATTAAAAGCTGCTATCTCAAATTTCATGTTATCACGCGAGACCATTATTATATTTAAAGCATTGTTTGTCATAATTCATTCAAGTCATTACACAATTTAAATAGGTTTGAAACTATCACGTGACTATCAAAACACGATTGCGTCGATATATCTGGAATCGGGTTCCTGGCGGATATTCGAGCCAAGTTGTAACTTTTAATTGATAACAAGTCACCAAATGTGACAACCATCTTTAATATTTTCTAATAATCCCAAAAACTGAAAATTAATGTCCCAAAAGCCTATAAATCGCCAATTTTCTGCTCGTTCATTTTGTGGCTTCAAAAATCTTAAACCAATACAACATCATGTTCTCGAATAATAAAAATATTTTTGAAATAATAATAATAATAACGTTGCCATTGGCTGAAACTTTTGAATTACAAATTAAATTTATATTTTTAAATGGTTTTTTGGTAATATATCGCCAAATGTGACAGCCTTCTGTATTATTTTTTAATAATCCTGAAAGTGAAAATGGATGCCTCAAAAGTGATAAATCGCCTATTTGTTGCCTACGCATTTTGAGGCTTCAAAAACCTCATACCAAAACAACATCATGTTCTCAGATGACAAAAATACTCTTTTTTTGAATGATAAAATATTAGAACGATATTAATACTTAATCTAATACGATTAGACAGCATCCATTATGGTACGTTACGTGAATGTAGTTATTAGAATGTTTATCTACTGTTTCAATGATATTGTATGCAAATGTGAATGCTGGATTATTTAATACCTGATACCTGATATACCGATATCTGATATTCTGGAAACATTGATTCTAGTATTATAAATATATGATGAAGACATAATATTTCTATGAAGTTAATAAAGCAGAAAAAGGGGGGGCAATAAACAACATGCTAAAAATGTGCGGTAATGTGTAATGAAATTGATCATCTTACTAAAAAAGAAATCAATAATGTGCAATTCCTAAGAACTCAAAATGGCTAAATCCGCCACTGGACTGCAATTTAAGTTAGAATTCTGATTGTAACGAATCATCAAATGGTTTTTTCGTAATGACAATCTAAAAAGTCTCCAAAAGGATAAAAAGATTTTAATGAAGTGTTGTTCTTTCTCATACAATCCTCGACTCGATGCAACACGCTCATGAATATCGAGTGTCAGTCAGCAGGTGTGTAAACCGAAAGAAATTGGAAATACCTATTCATATTGCATCTCTCGCCACGGCAATCCGCTTTTCAGAAGGGGTGAGGAACATGTTTCCCAAAGAATGTTTCAAATCGCTTGCATCAATTAATTACCCACCGTACGAATAAGACACTGACGGGAGGAACCACCAACCGACCTTCGGACCCATCCGCACACGTCACGTTCTTTATCTATGTAGTTCGGAAATGACGGAACAGACATCAAAAACCTGTAAATGCGAATTCGAGGCGAGTCTCGGGGGAAATTTGTGTTGCTTTTCAGTGAAAAATGCTTTACCGGAGGTCGTTGGGATACGAGCTCGATGATATCACCTACAAGAGAGTACATCCTAAACTCCAAACAAGACCATGATCCCCCGTCTGGGGGTTGCGACAAAGGTTAAAACGAATGTCGAAAGGTGGCACTTTTTTTCTTTCTTTTTCGTGTTTAAATTCCACCTACTTTTCCATTTTCTTTTTTAACCCTCTAACATCCTACATCCTTGTTAGATTTTTTTTTGATTTCGTCATGCCTGAAGTTCACTAACGTTGTCGGTTAAGTAGGAGGAACTTAACTGTCAAAGAAACCATAACGTTAAATAATAAAAACACCTGCTAATATTTTATGTGAGGTCATTAAAAGAAGCCGATTCTCAGCTTACCTTTCTTTTTATTTCAAATCGAATTATAAGATAGAATCGTTAAAGGTTCTACGGGATTAAGTTTAAAAAAGCATTCCTGAACCTTTGAATCATCATCGGCTTTTAAATTTCTATGAAACAAAACTCATTAAACATTAGCTTTTACCTGCGACTTCGTACGAGTGGTATATATGATGTATATATGTAAGAACTGACAGTCTAAACAAAATGCAAAATGTTATCAAAACCGTATGCATGCGTAAATTTTCAACGTCAATTGGAGCAACACAAGGACGTGAATTTTAAGCACCAGTCAGGATTAGGTTGCAGATTAGAAATTTTTAATTTCAATTAATCTGTTTTATTTTTATTCAAAGTTACTTCCAAAGGAATCGAAAGATCTATTAATGAACAATGTTTAATATTAAATTTATCAAACTCTACGAACATAAACAGAATCGCTCGAAAAAACTGGTCGAATACATGTTAACTTCTAACTTCATTAGCGTGGGGCAAAAAACTACTTAAAAACTATGCACTTAAAACTATAAGGATGTTTTTCCGTTTGTTATTCTATATTATTTGCTAACGGAAATATACAACTATAAGTATATATGAAAAAATATATAGCTAACACAAATACAATTTAATTACAAAAACACACAATGGAACAGTTTTGATATACAGTCATTTTCACCAAAAAAGTAGTTTGTTACCAAATTTTAGCGAAATGGCCAAATGTGGCGCGAAGGGCAGCAATAGCATTTCCAATCATAAAGTATGGATGGACATCGAAGTAAATTAACGGAAATACAGAAAAAAAAATCAATAAATGCAGTAATATGGAATGCACTAAAAAAAAGTAATCGAAAATAATGAAAGTAGGCTAAAGGAGTACGTGCAACAAAGAAAAAAATCAGGATAAATGAAGAGGAAAGATCAAATTATTTAACACAAGAACAACGTAAAAAAATGAATACATTTGCAACTTCAGCTTCACAATACAACTTTAGCTTCACTACTACAGACTGATGCTTTTTTAAAGAATAAATTCGGAAGAATAAATACACTTACTCGGTTCAACTAATTTTCTTATGAGCAAAGCAGAATTTTTATTTTAAAAAAAGAAGGTGAACTTTTCAGTGATGAAAATGTCTTTCTGCCTGGAAATCCACGAATAGAACAATAAAATCAAAAACAATTCCATTAGAATGGTAAGATAATATTAAAATGAAAAACGTTGAAATAAAGACAAACGATTCAAAAAGCTTGGGCAGATGTTTTCAGATTTTTTTATTTTCATTTCTGATAAAATTCATAAGCAGACGATTTTAAACAGAACAAAATGATATGCTCCTTTATGATCAAAGGATAATTTTTATTAAAATTATCCTTTGATTTTATTTTTATTAAAATAATCCGTTTATTAGAATAAATAATTACCTGAAATTCGAAACTACGTTTTAAATTGATTTAAAATGGTCACGTGACTATATTATTGTACCATCCATAATTTTTAGAAATGCGGTGCTTCCCCCCTCCATCTCAAAATTTTCTAAAGATCAAAACTTTGTTTTTCTCGATAGAAAATTAAAAATGAAAGTTTTAAATAAAACTTATAAAATGTGTTTATCAAAGAAAAATTGTTTGCTTTTAACTTCTAAAAATATTTTAATTAAAACAAAAATGGTGGTGGCAGTTATAAAATATCTGAAAAGGAATCGTCTGCTAAATGTCTGTTTAGATTATGATATTTATTGAACAATTCATTGTCTACGCTTTTTTAGAGACACCACAAAACCTCATAACCAAAACAACATCATGTTCTCACATGATAATAACAAATATCTTGAGTTATATATTTAATATTTTGAATGATTAATTTTGAATTTGAATTCTGGATATATTATTGCTATAATTCAATTTATTTATCATTAACTAAAGTATCCGGTATTGTTCTGGATGAATAAATATATTTGAAGGTTGTTTTTTTATATCAAAAAATTTAAAAAAATTATCCAAAAGTGTTCATTAAGAATTTCCTTATGTTACAGCACTTCTAAATAAAATTATAAAAATTACAAACATTAAAATCTGCTATAGCAAATTTCAATCGTCAAGTGAAAACATGTTTTTTTAAATCCCCACTTACTAATCCGACAGAAAAATATCATATTCTCACATGACTTATTGCGTTCAGTACAGACAGACAAATTTACTGTAATTTTATTTCGTTCATAATTTGATGCAAATCTACAAATTCGGATTATAGATGTTGGACTGAATTTCACCTATCTAGTTCAAAACGCTTAGGAGTTATCATGCTCAAAGAGATAGACAGAAATAAATTCAGTTTTCTGTCTCAGAGGGCTCAGAAACGAGAATATTCGTCAAAATCTTCAGTTCAAATTATTTTGACCATCTAACTCTATATTTCTTATAATCATAAATCATATAATTGACTCTCCGACCTTCCCAAACGAATAACTACTGAATGATCAGACAGCCTGGACATCCACATTGACGGGAACTATGGTTGAGTCCTAAAAGCCATCACCGGCAGCGGTACAACCTTTCCCTAAGGAATTACGCCCCGTAATGGATGGGAAGAGCCAGAACCCATTTATTTATGTATCCACCAGGGTAGCGAGATCCTGACAACTTACCGGAAACATCTTAACCTCATTTCGTCAGGACCCACCCCCCTCCCCCGAGGGGATTCCATATACCGCATATAAAATATAAAATAGAAGGAGGGGAGATTTATTGTGCAGTTTCACTGCAAAATAAAAAAAAAAGTGAAAGCAATGTTGTTGTGTGTGTCTGTGTGTTTTTTTTTTGGCAAAAGTGTTTTGCATGTACATTTTTAATTCCTGGTGTAAATCTAACCGCTTAATTTCCCCCAGAGTATTTCAGTTTTCAATGCGTGACATGATCATTCAAGTGAAATTCATAATTAGTACCGTTTTGCCCCAACACAACCTTACTTTTCAAACTACACCCGAAAAGTTTTCTGCATAGCGTCATGCTCCCATCTCTACTTCCGTAATTACTATTGTTAAAAGTTCTTCCACCCAAATTTATCATTTAGTTCTCTACGCTTCTCCAGTCTTTAAAATTTACTACATAATTTCTATGAGAAAATATCTCATTTTAGAAACACCTAAATTGATATGTGCCTCTTTTTTATATAAATAATACGCATCCAAAAATTCTATTTTAAGTCAATATGATTCTAATGAAAAGATTGAAGATTCTAATATTTTGGCAATACTGAGTAAATCAATACAATCATAATGGCAATACTGAGCATTCAGTAGAAATTCAACAACAAGGACATCTATATTCTATCAGTGAAGCTCTATGTTAAATTTCACTTATCTAGCTTCATGCATTCCTAAATGGTTGTGGGTGCATACAGAAGAACAAAAAAAGTATTTAAAATTTACCTGTTGATGAATAAAGTAATATAAATACCATACAAAATATTAAAAACATAAATGCTACACAGTATATATATATACCTGGCCATAATAAATTCAAAATAAAAAGAATGAATCTCATCTAATAGTTAATCAACATGGGTGCAGACAGATGAACGAAAAATATTAAAAATCTACTTGTTGAAGATTAGGTAATATAAAACCATTCAAAATATTAAAAATATAAATGCTACACAGTAAATAAGTACCTGGTCATAATAAAATTCAAAATAAAAAGAATATATCTCATCTAATATTTAATGATCATGTGTACATACAGATGAACGAAAAATATTTAAAATCTACCTGTTGAAAATTACGAGCTTTTAAACTTCCTTATCGTTACCCAATCAATGGCCGTCTCCAGTTTGAACGCCTTTAGGGCAGCGATTGATGTAATCTAGTATAGACATCATAATAGAGTCGATTTTGATCTCAGAAAAGTGATATTTTTTTTAATGCTAGTTTCTAGAATATTTTAATACAGAGTTAATAAAACTGGTAGACTATTAATATTTCTTTTTCGCAATTATTTTAGGAGTGTTTTATACACGAAACAAAATAATTCTTTACGTTATTTAAATACTTTTTTCAATTGAAAATACATACCTATCTCTCACAATTTATAAATGGGCTATTAGACTATAATCCGAATACATATGCTGCATATTTTTTTAAAAAAATCTTTGCTTATATGCAAATTGACATTTCATTGGATATTAATTTTAAAATTAAGTGTTTATCTTTTCGTATATTACATTTTTACTAAATAATTAATTGCCAAAAGTTGATAAAATAGGCAATAATGGTAGCTTTTGTTTCGTTAAAAGTTTCGTAAATTTTAATTTCAAATCTTTCGCGAAAATGCTGACTCATAAATATTTAGTGAAAACGTAAAAAAAAATCGCATGATTTATATTATTATCTATATAAATAAAAAAAGAATTGCCAAATATATTGCTAAGCGCAAAACTCAAAAACGGCTCGACCAATTCGACTTTTTTAAAAAATAATTTTTGTTAAGACAAGTGGAAAGTTCTTACAGAGAGAAAAAAAAAGGAAATATGCGAGGAAAATCGTAAAAATGACACATTAAAATTAATTATTTATCGATCTATAATTAAACATTTTACTAAATTAATTATTTAGTATAACAGAAAAAAGGAGAGCAAGAATGCCTTTTCGCCAAAACTCTTCATTTCTCCACCGCCAAATAAGTAAGACTTCGGTTTGTTTTTTACCCACTCTAATGTAGTTAGGCTTAACATGTTTTCCACCGATTATTTCAAATGATTTTGTTCATTTGCTTAGTGTTTGATGCATTTAAAATTAAAAGTTGTTAATTAATCATTTTTTTATTCCTTTTGAATCAAAATAAAAGAGAATAAAGGAAACTAAAAATTTCTAATTTATATTGCGTTGCCCCAACTGACGTAGAAAATTCACGCATTTGCGTTGTCCCAATTGGTGTTGAAAATTAACGCATATGAAGAGTGTTATAATTGTTGACAACTGTGTATTCATTTTAATTAAAAGTTTAAAAAATATGTGTATAATACCGTTGTAGTTTTCTCGATCTCGATCGATAAATGAAATAGACTTGTTTTGAATTTAAAGAAATACAGACTTGATTTGCGGCTTTGCTTTATTTCAGGTACGTACTGTAAATAAATTGTTTTTAGGTTAATTATGTTCTTTCACGGGTAAAAGTTAGTTAATAATAATGATGATAATATATAAATATGTTCGTTCGGAAGAATGCCAGTTACATGAATTAGATTAAATTTAACTAAAACATTTTTCCATGATATACAAAATCTGAGTATACTTTTTTTTGGTATAACCCAAGCAATTTTTCTCCCATTTTCCTTTTATTTCTTAATGCAACCGAAATGTCAGGGGTTATCCCAACTGTTCAAGGTTGCTTAAATACAGGATACTTTACAATTGTGACAACGAAATTACAAGTTCTGTTTTCCAAGGACACGGTTTTTGCACACTATAAAAAAGTGTAAGCTTTTTTCTTTCTTTCTTTCTTTTTACTACACATCAAGCTGTATTTGTTGGTTCAAATCTGACTAAAGCGTTTACGATTGAAAAGTAAATATTACAAAGTAGAGGAAAGAACGGAAAAAATCTTTTTATCTCCAATTTTCGAGGTTTTCTTGGCTTTTATCGAATGACGAAATTATTTTTTATTCCATTTTAATATACAGAATGTAATAAATTTTGTTGCTCAATGGTAATACATAGAATGCGATGAAAATTCCTTTTTTTTTTCCCTTGTTAATCTACAGAATGTAATGCAAATTCCTTTTTTTAATATCCATATTACCATACAGGATGCTAATATGTAGACCTTAATGATCCAATATAATGCAAAATCCCATGTAAAAAAGAAGAAGAAATACGTTTTCTAACCCATTGTTTATATTCCCACTGTCTATCCGGGCCGTTATGGCCTTGTAGTAAAATCTCGGTTTTGGGACCGCAAGTTACAGATTTAAAATTTAATGCCACCCAGGGCCCGACTTAGCCTAGTTGGGGCCCTCTTTGTTTCATTAATTTAGTAATGAAGAGCATTCATTAAAAAAGGAAACGTAACATAAAATTTATATTCTATTTGGGGGCCCCACTTACGTTGAGGCCCGGGGCAACTGCCCCATATACGCCTATCTTAACCAAGCCCTGATGCCACCAAAGAAACATGTAGCGTCAGCCTTATCAGCTAGATAATATCCTTCGAGTTGAAGGGTCCCTTTTGCTCGAATGGTATATCGCTCGGCTATTGGCTCAAACGTCGCAGGTTCGTACCGCGACCTTCACTTGCTACAAACATCATGTAAGTGGCCCTTGGCAAGTTAAACCTATCCGGATAAAATATTTTTTCGCTGGTATGGTGTGGAAGTTTGTTGAGAGGAATGTCGATTCAGGTGTCCATTTCTTGCATTCATAGTTCAGATTCATGTTCTTATCATTGTTACGAATTATTCACCGATGGGTGCGTTTATATAGTGGGCGTCGTTTGATGTGAGGACACACAATCAATCAACAAGCCTAAGTAGAAAACAACGACGTTTATTTGAGACGAATACAGATAGATATGCACAGCCGAGACGAACCCAGGACAGCACAGAGAACAGGACTCGGCACACAGAAGCACTCGCTCGAGCTTCACAGCACGCGGGTTCCCAGTCGGACTATTCCGCCGTTGTTTCCCTCGAAGACTCGTTATTTGCTTTCGGTTCCAACTCCGCTTCTCGCTCAATTCAATTCGCAATGCAATTTGATTCTCACCAAAAATAATTCGCCACATACACAGCTTTAGGAGATTGATTTATCGAGGCACCTAGCCCACTCAGAGGCTTATCCTCGACATTGGGAGATGTTGAATGAGGCGCTGAACGCAGGAGGCTGGCTTTGACTGGAACAGAAAATAGGTGAACCACGAGAGGTGGTGACGTGGTGAGGAGGAGAGCTGCTTTGCTATTGGCTGGCGCTTAGGTTGAGGAATGACTATATAAGACTTGAACATGAAAATTTTTAAGGAGGCCATTAAAAACATACCCAAATACAACCCAGATCCCAAAATTAGAAGACCCAAAAATGTCATCCTTTAACTATTTAGGTGCACTTCTTTAACTCAAACTACCTTTTTTCAAGATCATGGCGCCATCTACCGATATTAATTGCTAAACAAATTTTCATCCTTCCAGAAACAACAGTTAAAAATTTCCCTGATCGCTTTCGGCAGCGTACTTCCTCACCCTCTCCCAAGTTTTAGCCAATAGGAAGCCTTATTCACCAAATTCACAAACTCTTAGCCAATCAGGAACGTTGCTTCACCAATATTACAGAAACTAATTGAAAATCGCTCTGTTAAATCCTTAAGTCATGGTAGTATATCAAAAGCAATAGCCTTTAACAGCCACATCATTAAGGAGATAGACCTTTTCTCTAAAGGTCGGGTGCTCCGACAATCCTTTTAATGAAGATGAAGATGAAGAAAATTTTAAGGACTTGAGTTGTGAGATAAGGAACCAAATACAATATTTAGTTTTTTCAGGGGATCAGTTGCTGACTTCATTTCACGGATTACATTCTTTAGATTTGGGAAGGCTTGGAAAAGGGTTTTAATTTCATTGAGGAGGTCAAATATGTCCGAAATATCTGATTCAGGGCTGCTGGTATTACTCGTAGAGTGGGGGCATCATTTGACTTTGATGGTTACTGGGGAAGATTAGTTTTAAGCATATTAAAAAATGATGTGTTGGGCTTTACAACGTTAGAGTTGAAGTAATTAAGTCTGTTATTTTGCGGAGATGGTATTTTGGGGGCTTTGGGGGCAGCCGCGATATGTCCGAGCTGATTACAATTGATGCAAGTTGGGTTTTCAATCTTTTCCCTCTGGGGACAGTTTCTGGTTTGATGATCATTGTTACATTTATGGCATTTGGGTTTAAGAGAGCAATTACTAGAGAAATGGCCAAGCAGACTGCTATTAAAACATTGGGAGATAGTATTGCGGCCTCTGTATCTCTCCACAGTTTTTTTTAGAAAGTCAATATCAGTTAAGTTGTCAATATCATCAATTTTATCATTTTTATCTGACAAAATTGGCAAGGGTCAAGCGGTGTTTAGACATAATTCGCCACACACACAGCTTAGAGTTGCCAGCCCTTTATAGTTCCCAGGAGGCAAAGCTGGAAAAGGAGTTGGAATAGAAGACAAGTCACGGCCATCTTCGAGAAGATAGCTTAGCAACGAAGGAGTGCAAATTAACGTAACGTAAATTAAAGTAAATTACGTAATTCAAGTGAGTGCTGAACTGCTGAGTATTTAGTCCTGTTGTCTACTGTGGAAGCGGCGACGTACAGTATGTTGAGTAACCAGTGTGTGGTAGTGAGTCGGCAGCTAAAGCGAAGAGACAGTGATAAGTTGAGCTGTTTGGAGAGACCGTAGAGCGGAGCTCTGAGGATCCCCTCTCCTGCTGGATTCTGTCTTTACTTTGAGAACTATGGTTTATTACTACTTGTGGGCTACTGTTTGCTGTCCTGCGTTCGTCTCTGCTGTACATACTTGTCGTCTTTGTGTTAGTGCCTTAATGTGTAAATAAACGTCATTGTTTCCTACTGAAGCCTGCTAATTGTGCCATCATACTGTTACGTATTTAGCGTAGCGGGTTTGGATTGAATGGACTTTATTTGAGGACAGCACAAACAAATTTATTTACAGCTATATACAGGTTGACTCGATAAAGTAAAACTTCAGATAAAAACAATCCAGCAGTCAACAGTCACTTACATCGCAAATGCAAGCCTTACGCACAATAAAAACAGACTACAAAACAGCTATTGTATAGCACAGTAAACAGTAAGTCACAGCGAGCTCAGTAATACAACGTTAACAGTAAACGTAAACACAACTCATTAATAACAAGCGAGAAAAGTAATCCGCTAGTTCAGCGAGACGCTTCTCTTCCGAGAGGAAACTACTAATTGCGGCAATCCGTCCCTTGTATAGCCAAGCACACACACACACACACTCGCCATAAGCTTGGCGCAATTGTATAGTTCGTCTAACCTCCGACTCACTAGTGGGAGAGTTTGCGGTGAATGCTTTATAAGCCAGATAACATCTACGATAAAAAAGCAATTGCTTTTGTATTGTGGTCATGTTACCCGGCTTCAAACTTTCGGATTACGAGTTGGGGCCTAGAGCTATTCGCATCTGCCTAAGGCCGATGAATTATATTAGCAGTTACTAGTAACGTAACAAGTTAAAACAGAAGGCTCTGTACTGGCAGTTTATATATGCTCATATACTGAACGGCACGCTTCAAGAATTTACTAGGAAAAAGTTAAAGGATATAAATCCTTCAAATTTTAACATTAATTCTGTAATACCCAACTTTAATGCAAGAAATATAAAATAAAACAACGCTAATTCGTAGACATTATTAAGAGACTTGACTCAAACTTATTTTAAGTTTCACTGATAAATGACTGCACAGATATAAAAAGGTAACCCTAACATAATAGTCAAACAATTGAGGTCCGTTTGATACTGACCAATGAACAACGAGCAAAGCTCTTCCGTTTTCCTATGGCAGCTTGTATTTTGTACACATGTTGGAAGAACGCCACACAACTAGTGCCTTGGCAATGTAACGCTTTGTCTCCATTATTTAATTACGATTTTTTTAAAACTAGGTCGGATAAGATGGCAGCCGAATGGTCACGAAACGGATACAGCGGAATATACTGTGTTTTTGTCATGATCTAAAAAACAAAATGACAGTCATAGTGTTTGAAACGTAACACAGACACTTAAAACAGTTCGAAAAATACTCAAGCAAAGAGGCATTGGATGATAATTTATATTATAATGTTTTTCCCGTTTTCCTCACATGGTAATCGGCATTCCGGTCAGATGTAACGCCAACCTTTTTCCCATGTATAGTTAAGTGCCTACGGACCGCCAGATGTGCATTCTGTTACAAGTGGGCGAACGCGCACCGAAGTAGAAAACGTTGGCGACGCTTCACTAGGTGCTTCGCGCCAGCCGAGTTGACTTGGCGAGGGGAATATTCTGGTAGCCCGAGACAGTTCTGGCTGCGCCGCGTTCCTTCTCGTGACGCTCGCCCGGCTATATAAGGGAAGGGTTGCCGTGAGAGTCAGTGAGTTAATTAGTTGATAGTTTTTTTTTTCTCTCTCGGAAGAGAAGCGTTTCGATGGACTAGCGGATTCTCGCTTGTTATTAGTGAGCGGTGTTTGCGTTTGCTGTTAACGCAGTGCTATTGAGCTGTGACTTACTGTTTACGGTGCTATACGATAGCTGTTTTGCAGTCTGTTTTTATTGTGCGTAAGGCTTGCATTTACGCTGTAAGTGACTGTTGACTGCTGGATTGTATTTATCTGAACTTTTACTTTCTCAAGTCGTCCTGTAAATAAATTTGTTTGTGCTGTCCTCAAATAAAGTCCATTCAATTCGAACCCGCTACGCTAAAAACGTAACATTTCACAGGTAGAGTTATTGTGCCTGGTCATTTATTGCATCCAAATAAAAGCCCATAGATGATCCGTCGTTTCAAATAGATCTATCATGTCTTCAAAGGCGAAAACACCCAGATGTTAAACTTTTTTTTCCTTTATGAATTCCACAAAACTTTAAGAAATGATAAATCACCGACCTTTCTCATCAAGTGTTCAAGTGGACTTTAGCCAAAAATTGATTATAATTAACATGTGCTCAGGAAGGATCAGCTAGAAGATGAATCATTAACAGATACTCCCACAGCCGACAGGAGTCAATGGAGCAAGCACTGCTAAGAAGACGGCAGAAAACTGACGGAATTAAAATTGGTGTGTGGGTGTATTTGTTAGAAGAAAGAAAGGAGAGGAGAGCAGTGAAAAGCGTCGGAGAAGTTGGTGAGAGATTCCGTGTGATTCGGATTTCTGTGTAGGAAAGAATCTGATAAAGATAGGTGGATTTCTAGAAGAGCCGTTTCAGCTAACCGGCCTGTTAGCATTTTTATGGTGTCTATTCTCCGATTTGATCGCGGAGCTATTTCATGCTTAAACTTTCTCAACCATTGTGTGAATTTTATAAATAACGTTAACCGAGATGAGAACAATTCATTGTCGCGTACATATACAAAGCTGGCAATAAAAGAACTGTTTTGTCACATTATAGCCTTATTTCATCGTTCTGGATCAAGATATTACAATATTTTTAATGCAACCATTAAACTCATCACATTTGCAATTAAGCCGTTAATTTGGAAATTGTTAGTAAATTCTTAAATTTAAAAGATCGAAAGATTGTAAACTCATAGATCAGGTGCCTTCCGATTCCTCTTATTTATTAATACTGTTACGTTTTTAGCGTAGCGGGTTCGGATTGCATGGACTTTATTTGAGGACAGTAAAGTAAAACTTCGGATAAACACAATCCAACAATCACTTACAGCGTAAATTCAAGCCTTACGCACAATAAAAACAGACTGCAAAACAGCTATCGTATAGCACAGCAAACAGTAAACCGCAGCGAGCTCAATAACACAACGTTAACAGCAAACGCAAACACAGATCACTAATAACAAGCGAGAAAAGTAATCCGCTAGTCCAGCGAAACGCTTCTCTTCAGCAAGGAACTGCCGATTAGGGTAGCGAGTCCCTTATATAGCCGAGCGAGGGAGACGAGAAGCTTCGGAAATCACCGCAAGCGATCCAGCGGCTACCAGACTATTCCTTTCGCCAAACCAACACAGCTGGCACCAAGCTCTTCGACGCCGTCGTCAATCGCTCTCCCTTCGCACGTTTCAGCGACCTTCGAACGCTTGTAGCAATATAAATAAGGGGGAGGGTATTTTCGTGGGATCATAAGAGCTCAAATTACAAACGACGCTCCAAGTGAGAGCGGAGGCATAATTTAATGCATTTGAAGGGACAGGAGAATTAAGTTCAAGATTTTAAATTAATGGATTATAAATTAAGGGCACAGTGGAACTAATTAAAATAAAAACCCTTTTTAAAAGGTGAATACAATTATGTTTAGGATTTTTGATTTGAAATTTTTAAATATGCACAACCTGCATCTGAAATTCTCGAAAGAAAAATCAAAGTAAGCATACGCCTACAAAAAAAGAAAAGGAACCAAAAGCATTACCATTCTATAAATAAGAAGTAAAAATCAAATATTATTAATAAATGCTCTCTCTCTCTCTTTTGTAATTTTATTGTCTGCACATTATAAAACCAGTCATTTCAAAATTTCTAGAATTTCCAAACATCTCAAAAATAAAAAGAGCATATATGAAAAGAAGCGAAATTAATATCTGAAGAATGAAAAAAAAAACTAAAGATGAACTCTTTTCTCTAAAGATATTATCCAGTTGTTTTCTTCAAAACTAAAAGCACACTCTTTTTTGCAATGTCCAAAACCAGTTTTCCAAAATGGAGAAAAATATTCCATAAGTCAAATTCAGTGTATTACAATTTCAGTAGGTGGTCAGTATTTGACCACTCTGGGGCCAATTATATCAAAGAGAAAATCAGCTAGACTGATTTGGTCAATCAATATAAGGATGGACATTACTAAAGGCCACAACAAATCCTGTCATTACGGCTATGTTCAGTGGTGGTGCGGTGGTCAGCTGTACAAAAGAAGTGCAATTTGAGTAATTTTTAATCCATAACTAAAAACAATAATTTTCTAACTTAATTCTTTTTAACATTTTTCAGAAAAACTTATTCTTCAAAATCAATTATAGTCCACATTAAAAAATAAAGATAAATGAATTTTAACATAGGTAGAGAAATAAAATCATGGAATAAAATCCTTTATTCCTCATATTTTAAAATAATTATAATACATCAATTCACATTACAATATATTGCACATAAAATTTTCTAAGGAAAAGGAAGCACAAAATTAATATGAATTATAGAAAGAAACTCTGAATACCATCAATTAATCAAATGAAAAGTATGAAAACGAACATTTAAAAATATAGTTTCAAATTATGACATAATAACATTACAATCACTAAATGCTTTTAAAAATGCAAATTTTTTAAAAATAAGTATGCAATTCTAAACAATAAAGGACCATTATCCTAACTCTATACATGAAAATATTTACAAAACATTATTTTGATTCAAATTTCTGGATACCAATAAAATACCAGAAATATGAATTATTACAAACAATTAATGAGCCAAAATTAAACAAGTATTTATCTTGAAATTCTTAAACATATGTTCATGCAAAACTAAAAAAGTCACATACAAAAAGAAATCAATACATTTTAAAACCATTTTAGAAACATTCAGTATTCAAATAAATGAAATATATATATATATTCATAAACATCATTTAACTTCCTTAAAATAGAATTTTATTTCTTTAATTATATTTAATTTAAAGGCTAAAAAAGACAACATTCAAAATTACACATCTTTATATAGAGATCATAATCAGTTTTATATTATATTAATATACAATTGTTTGATTTTAAACATTTTAAAAAAAATTAAAATACTTTAAAGACTCAAGAAAAGAAAATGAGACATAATCTAGAACATATGTAGACCACTATTTTCGATTTTTATTTTAACTATTTCAGTCTGCCTGCTTATTATAAATTGGCTTTTCTTTAAAAAAATATCTTGATTTTGAACATATATACCGTGAAATTTATTATTGATCATGGGTATATTATAAGAACATATATGTCTTCATAAAATATCATATTTTCTAATACATTATGAACCATATTCACTGCTTTAGAACACAAGAAATGGGTTCTGATTAAGGGGTTTAACATGATATGCTAATGCCTCATAATAAAGGAAATGAGCATTATAGGAAAATGGTAAAATACTGTATTCGTAGGATCAGATAGTATTGTTGAACAAATCACATAAGATTTTCCCAACACTTACAAGGTTAAAAGAATGTAATTTAAAAATTAGCAGAGATATTTAAAAATTTCGAACAGATTTATTTTTTAAAAGTTACTTGAAACCCGCCAGAGAGAGAGAGAAAGAAAAAAAAAACTGTATAAAAATTAGACAAAAATCATGCCCTTAAATGTATATTCAAATATTAATAAAATAATTAATGCATAATTAACTGAGGTATTTATTGCATACATGTGGTACATACAAATATTTCTGAAATTATATTGTATACCTGAAGGCTCTTACAAGATTATGTAAGTAATTTTAATGCCATCAATACAAAACCTTAATACAAAATAAAAAGAAAAACTTGCATTTCAAGTTAATTTATACAATCTAGATTAAAATAAAATAATCTTACAGATTTTCCAATGCAAGATATATTTAAGAAATTTGATTTACTTTAGATATTTAATAGCACAATTTCATTCAACATAATAAGTTTTATTCTGATAAAAAATTGTATTGCTTTTTACAGTTAAAAAATATTACTGAAAATCAGTTTTTCATCTTAGAATTTTTGCTTTTAATGTATTAGAATTTCAAAAAGGAACAAACATTTATCGCAAACTACAAAATATATGCAAAAAAAAAAAAAAAAAGACATATTTAAATTCTTCAAGAATGAAAAGAACAGACAAATGAAATAAGAAGTTTGGTTGAAATTTAGAAACTTCTTAGAGACTACTCAAAAATTAAATACTTTTCTTAGGAATTATATATATATATATATATATATATATATATATATATATATATTCTTACCAGCAAAAGTTAATAAATACATTTTAAGACTTCCATAAACTTTTATTTACTCAATGATAGAAAAAATCGCAATCAAAAAGAGATGGCTATTATCGAGCAAAAATATTTCTGAGTGAAATATTACGCGATGTTCGTCTTCTTTTATGCGTATTTGAATTTCTTTTTTTATATTCTAAATATTTTTGTATACATTGATACTGAGTAAATGAGCGTTCACATAAATTAAGAGATCTAGACCATTTTATCCCACAACACCATTCAGGAAGAGGATAAGCGAGAGGCCTTGTTATATGCTTTAAGATATCCAAAGCATCTGATTCAGCCAGCAAATCATGACTATCGTCCAAGAATTTACAAAACTCATCTGGTGTCAAGGCACCAAAACGAAAATTTGGCAAGAGAGGTAATAGAGCAGCTCTAAGTGAAAGGGCCTTTCCAATCTTTACTTGGTTCCTGCCCCAATGTACCAGAGTTTTCATTAGAAACAATTCACTAACACGCACAACTGGCAAATTGAAGATCTGTTTAACAGTCTGGAGTTTTGCTTCAAGAAAACTTCTACCACAAAGTGATGCTTCAGTGTGCTTCTGTATATATGCCTCACATAGAGAAATTAATGGCTTCATATTTAAAAAAAGAGCAGTTTCATAGAGTTTCCAAACATTTTTACCGGACAGAGTGCAACATCTGAAGAAGTTCTCATATGCGTCTATTACTTGTTGTACACAATATTTATCAGCAGCAATCAAGGCATTGAAAGCATCATTTTTGTCGGTCAAAACAATATGAGTCCCATAGAAGTACCTAAAAAACAACACATAATAATTGAGTAATTAATATAATATAATTTTTAAATCAGGAATATTGAAACAAGTCCCAAGTAATAAATATCCTAGTCCCAATTTATATGAACACTACTAGCAACAAACTTTATAATTTTAGACCTGTCAGATTATCAAGTATCCTACTTTTGCTAACATCCTGCTTTTCAGTTAACTTCACTTCAAATACATCGACTTTTGGATGTGATATAATTTTAAGTTCTGACGGTGAGAAAAGCAGAGAAAGTGAAGCTAACACAATAATCACAGCAGCCGCCAGAGTAAGGTTCATTCTTTTTGAAAGGCATTTCCAAAAGATTCGGGAACCAATAGAACCTGATTCCTTCAACTAGAAGCGCGGTCAGAAATGCAAACATAATCAGAGACGGAATAAAATATGATTATATGTGATAAGTTCCATTGAACCTGATATTTTTGTTTAGTCTACTTCAAGATAAAAAATATCAGGAAATGAAGGGCAGATCTATTTTATTATAATGTTACGGATCTGTAAAAGTGTTTCTTCCCAACATGGTTATTCAATCATTCAAAAGACAAGTTTACGATCAGTTCTGTTAGATGTTTATCGATTGCCGCGTCAGTGATCTCAGAACTTGGCAACAAAATAGATAGTATTGGAAGCTTCCATAATTTTAGCTATTCATCCAATAGGAATCGAGATATGTCTGCGTGTTACAGAACCTTCTCTGCTTATCTCTCGGAAACGGTCGGCAATCAGTCGTCAAACTTGTCAACGGCGAATAGTTAGATTAGTCCGGCAAAGAATAAGCGTAATGTGGAGTCCAGCTGTGAGATGAACTGAACTGTGTGCCGAGTTCTGGTGTTTATTGTGGAAGCAGCATCAAATCGTGTGTGGAGTAGCCAGTTGGGTAGTAGTGACTTGGCAGTAAGATACAGATAAAGCGAGGAGACAGTGGAGAATTGCTGACGTTTGTAGATATCATACGAGATTCTCTCCTTTTGCTGAATTCTGTCTAGCCGCTTTGTGTGCTGAATGTTATAACTACCGATTACTTTTTTTTGTAGTGTGCTGGAGCAGTGGGAGAAATGAAGCTTCTAGAAAGATTAACTAGCCAGTTCAGTGAAATGAAAAATGAAATACAAGAAATGAAAGCCTGATAATGGAAACTTATGAAAAAAACGAAAGCCATAAAAGCCGGACAAAAGTAATTTTTGGAAAAAAATGAAATCCTGGCAGAGAGAAAGATCTTTCGAAGGTGAAAGAAGTTTTAGAATAAATTGAAGTTAAAGGCGAGAGACAAGTGGGAGAAGAAAGGTCGAAGATTGAATCGAGACCGTTGTCACTGAAAAGGGGCTTAGTGATACTGAAGAAGAATTGAAGTTCAATAAGGAGAGGCACGAACAAGGAGATTAAATAATTGCAAGAAAAGAAAGTTGCAGTTGTCTCGTAGAGCTAAAACAGTCTTCTCCGAATGAGACCCCTAAAGTGGAGTCGAAAATACAGTGGCGGGGGTGGCGACCCGTGCTCTACGCCAACAGATACAATAGTTAATGCGATCCAGTTTGGAATGGATTTGTTCCAGAATTTAAAAGGGAAATCTCTTTGCGCGCGTCTTGGTATTTCCTTGCAGATTTCTACGGATGAAGACTACGTGGCAGGAATCGCTGATCCCTGTGGTCTCGACCTCAATCTCCTTCAAGAATTCGGCTTTTCCGTGGATTTACATAGGAGTATGATGCAAATAGGTGCCGAGGATCCTATTTGCATCCTATTGCTTGTGCGTATCCGGACAAGTTACGTCGTCGCAGAAGAACCCTTCCTGAAAAAGATGTGCTCTTAAGAAGATCCTGAAGAAGATCCTTAAGAAGATCTACAGTTCTTGAGTATTGAGAATAAATGGTTATAATTCCGAGTACGCTTTGGCGACGAAGGTGAATCCCTGGCTTTCGAGTGGATTCCGAAAGGCACTGCTGGATCATCCCGACATTTGGCTGGTGCAAAGGAGGAAATCAGCAATCGGCTAGAATTCGTACCAGGAAATTCTGTTATGATACGCTGTTTGGCTCCATTAGATACCTTACATTTTAAGGAGAGAAAAGAAATTTGCATGTACAATCCTAAACGACAAAGTCCAAGTCAAAAGCAACGAGAAGGTTCCAAAGGATCTTTAGATGTCACCAATTTAGAAAATGATGTCATCACCGATTGTGTGGAAGTCGCTCAACACTGGATCAAAGATTGTTTACATCGATCAGTGTCCTGTTGAATTGTAATGGGATTGCCAGGGCCTCAGTCCTCAAGGAGGGAAGCAATCTGCAATTTTGCTTCGAGGGATGGTTAATTCAATCATTGAAAAGACAGTTTTATGGTTAGCTCAGGCCGGGATAACCTGATTGATAGGAATTGGATTCGCATACCTTGGGGGTGTGAATTCGAAAGTCAACGGTTGCAGACTCCTCGTGTGTGTGGTGGCTGGTACACGTATAGATCTAATGTGGCCACAAAGTCCTCCAAGTCTGGAAAATATCATTGAAGTGCTGGATCAGAGGCTATCGTTCTAATTCAGATCTTAATTACGATCTGAGATGAGAGGATGAAATGTATGAACAATGTCCGCTCCGTAACTATTGGCCTTGGATGGTGTTACTGTGGGTGTGATGGGTTTGAATTCATCAGTCCACTGGTTTAAATTACTATGGTTTATTGAAGGATTAAAAAATGGTGATTTTTACAATGAAGTTTTACTGATGAAGAATTGATTGCAATGGCATGGAGATGAACAGCAGATATTCAGTTGTTCTTTTCCACCTACGTGTGGCACTTGGAGCATTTTCCGAGGAATTCTTCAACACAAGAATTCCAGTTTCGGCTCTTTGAAGAGGATCGTCTCAACGGTTTCCGGTCGTGACCCTTTCTCGGTCGACGGTAGCGGAAAAACGGTCCGAATTCCTTGGTGTCGGGGCTCTCTCTCTACCCTCTCCCCTTTGACTGCTGATTCACACCGGAAGTGATGAGCGCCCTCTCGTGGAATTAATTTACCACATTACTGACATTAAAATCTTCCGCTTAAAATAGCTGACTTCTTCGGCGGTCTTGTCTATGACAAGTGCCATAAGAAACAACCATTAACTCTATTTGGATGCTGATCATGTGCAGCGTCAATGATCCCAAAGGTAAGAAGCAAAATAGATAGTACTGAAAACTTTCAGAATTTTAGCTATTTAGTCAATAATAATCGAGATACGCCTGCTTGTTCCAGAACCTTCTCTGCTCACCTCCCGGAAACGACCGGCAATCAGTCGTGAAACGAGTCGCGGAAAGAATCAACGGCGAATAGTTGGATCAGTCCTGCGAAGAATAAGCGTTGTGTGGAGTCAAGTTGTGAGCTGAATTGAGCTGTGTGCCGAGTTCTGGTGATTATCGTGGAAGTAGAATCAAATGGTATGTGAAGTAGTCAGTCGTGTAGTAGTCAGTCGACAATTGGATACAAATAAAGCGAGGAGACAGTGGAGAATTGCAGACGTTTGTAGATATCATGCGAGATTCCCTCCTTTTGCTGAATTCTGTCTAGCCGCTTTGCGTGCAGTGGTTGATTTACTACAGATTATAACTTGTTGGCAGCATATCTAATGTACTGCTGTGGATCACCTGTGTTCGTCTTGGCTGTGTATTTGTCGTCGATGTTCGATGCCAACATTTTCAAGTTTTGGAAAAATATTTCGGTTTTAATATGAATACTATAACTGCCTATCAACTCAGGTAAATAAATTAATTGAAAGACAATGCAAAACTTTAAAATGAAGCCTAAAAAGCTAATGGATCAAATAAAATTATGGAGGGAAACAATGGTTTTTATTCTCTTAAGAATAATATCAGTTGTCAAAGGAAACTTGGGTAGTTAGTTCATCTGCAGAACTTATATCTGGGACAGCTGAGAATTATTCCAACAGCCCCTTTTCAAGAAACAGTTCTCATTTCTCAAAACCTTCAGAAAAGTAATAAGAGATATGAAGCAAAATTCTACATCAATAAATGGAAATAGAAGAGTGTTTTCTAAATATTTTCTTCCATTGTTTTCAGATATTTCTTTACAACAACTAACACATATTCACACTCACATGCTCTCATGTATTCCTATATTCTTCACCACAGCTTTTTATATCGGGTCATATAATGTAAGAGCAGGACAGGTTAAGTATTTTGACTTTGAAGTCCTGTGAAAAGTTGAAAGAGCTTCAATTGACAGAATAAAACCAAGTTTTCTATTGAAAGAAATTCCTTTTCTTGAAAAGAACAGGGACAATCCCGTGAATTTAAGGCTTCTGAAGAAAATTCATAAACTCGAGCATAAAATCAAGGCCACCAGAAATGACAGGGAATTCAAGTTTCTCAATTACACTAAAGATTATTTTTTGTTATCACTATTGTTGTCCGTGTCATTTCTGTCCTATTGATTTAATGTAACATTATCATCAATTTACTGTATCATTCTGATTAAAGTTAAAAATGTGTGGTAAAATTAAGTCATCATGGAAACAAAAAAAAAATGTTGGTCATCTTTTTTTAATTGGAAGATTCAAAAGGAATACAAATAAATGAAATATTAGAAATAAATATAAATAAATAACTTTAATATATGTAATATAAGTAACATAAATAAATAAAAAAATACCTTTATTTCAGGAATAATTTAAAATTGTGTTATTAATATATGCATGCATACAAGACACTTCATTCTAAGCCATCACTCCTCAAAAGCAGTTATTTGAGAAATTAACTTAAATCAAGATTACATACAATTTAAATTTAATGAAATTTGTTACCAAACAACAAAAGAAAAATATATAGAAATATTCATGGGGAAAACAGGTTGAATTTTTTATTTATTTTTATTCCATTTCAAGAGGCATTAAGTATATGCAGCAGTAGGGTCTTATATAACATGATATTGTCGCAAATCTGACAAGTGACGAGTTTTGACAGGAATTCTCACTTGTGATGAACTTGGGGAAAAACAGGATCCAGATGAATCTGTTGAAACACAGGGATCCAGATGAATCTGTTTACATCATTAATCTCTATCCCTTCACTCGGTCCGTGGACTGATGGCACAGTATTTTATAAAGCTTGGTTTGATTTGTTAATTAGAAAAAGTGGAATGAGATCAGGAAATAAGACAATATTTTAAAATGAAGTTACAATGGGTTAAATTAAAACAAAACTTTGGAAGTTAATTACAACTCAAATTAGAGCTTAAAATAATTACGTACAATATAACAAAGATTTTTTTTAAAAGATTTGCTTGAAATCCTACATTGTGTGTCTGAAAACAAATTTTACAATCAAATGCTTCAATCTGAGATATATAAACATGACTAAATAATATCAAACGATATCAATGAATATGATAAACAAAATCAAGAACGAAAATGTGTGTACAAGTATAAAAGTGTGCAACAAAATCAAAAATGACTACAAAATGTAAAGAAATGGTAAAATCATAAAATAAATTCTTATTTCTGAAGTTTAGTAAGGAGTGTTTTGAAAATGTTTCCCAAATTTTAATTTTAAAAAAAATTGATCGTATGATTTTTTTTTTCAAACTTCATTTTTAGTTTTTGAAAAACTGCTGAAAAGTGTCATTACTATTTCAATCATAAAGTGGGCAATTCTGTAATTAGATGCAATATAGCAAGGGGGAAATGCCATTTTTGAAAAAAAAATTGAAGTAATTATTAAAATAACATACAGATTCGTTTTGTAATTTAACAGGACTAATCAAAGGAACAATGAAATGGTTTAAAATCTTTAAACTAATTTAAAGTTTTTTTTTATTGCAGCCTAAGCAATTCCTTAAAACAATGATAACATTTTTGATTTTAGAAAATAAAAATTAGCATTACAAAAATCACAAAATTAACGTTAAAAATTTACTAAAACTAAAGAAATATCTAATTAATGCAAGCAAAATTAGTGTAATTAAAATGTTATTTTTTTAATTTCAAGAGAGTACATAAATAATTATTTTTGCAATAATATAATTTAATACTACATCAGGAAAACATTAACAGTGTTTTTATTTTCTAAATAAATTACTAATCAAAATTTTGAAAGACCCATTCTTAGTAGGCTTCTAATATGTAGGAAAACAGCTTCATGCTTTTTCAGAAAAGCCATATCATTACATATAGAGAGCCATATCATTACATATTTCACTAGAAAAAACATTTGTAATTATAAAAAACATTTAAAAAATGCTAAAGTATGGGCCCTAAAAAAAATTAAGTTTCCTTTTACTTTAAAAATTTTTAGTCTAAGAAATTTTTGTTTGGAAATAAAAACTTAACTTTGAAAAGATTAATTCAACAAATAAAAATTTTCAAATGGATGGGAATGTTTTAAAATTACTCTGCAAAATAAATCACTATTATTGAAAACTTATTGCCTGAATGTTAAAATTTTATTCAACTAAATTTTCCACATTTGAAACATTAATTGCACAATGAAAAAATATAATTTAATCTAATATAGGAAAATCCCTTTAATAAAAAAAACTTCATTAATGGGAACAATGATAGAATATGTAATGAATTAAAATGGAGCTTTATAGTAATTGACTTGAGAGCATTTTCTTCCAGTTAAGTGTATCTAACTCTTTGGGGCACATAAATCTTCTTGCTTTATTCTTATTTTCTACTGAGTAGACCAATCTGCAAAGCACTCTTTAATACCACATAACAGGTAAACATACATTTATTAGGCATACAAAAATTTGTAAAATTTCTATCCCAATGCAATTTGTAGCAATGAATAATGCTATTACAGCGTATACTTAAAATTATTATAGTACCTTAAAAGAATTTTGAAGCCATCAGATGGGATATCTGGAATGATAACCTTTTCTCCTTTTTCTGCAAGTTGTCCAAAAAACATAGCTTTAAAGACATCACACCCTAAGGCAAGAATGAACTTGTGAACATTAAAAAGAGTTTTTTCTGGTCCCACTTCTAAAGTGATGTCTGGCAAGTAGGAATCTTCTGAAGCAAAAAAATATCTTTCTAGAACAGCTTTCCAATAACTTTCAAGGCAATTTAAAGCATTATCTACAAAAAAAAGAAAAGAAAAAGAAAGAAAATTATAGCGAAAATTTTTCTTTAAGTAATAAGGAATACTAGGGATTCTGATAATTATTATGGGACTGTAACTTTATATGACAATAATTGTAAAGTTTAATATTAACACTCCATTGTGAGCTTATTTTAAAATAGACTGAATAGAAAAAATTGGAAAGAAAATTATAGCAGAACTAAAAATTTAAAAAAAATGAATAAAGAAAACAGATTATAATCTGAATAAATAAATAGACAAGTTATATATTTAATACTAAAAAATACTTCTGCCATTAATTTTTTTAATTTTGAGTTTTGTTTCATTTTTACAGCTTCCCTCACCACCTTCATTGGTGGGATGATGGAGACACTCACGTTTACAATAAATATATAATTATAATAAGATTTTCTGCAGGAATAAATTAAATGTATTCAGGGGAGTTTAAGATTAAAATGTTTTAAAAAAGACAAATATATACAAATCATTAATTTTTCCAGTCTTTTGGTAGATTTATAAACATACATAAATATTACAAAGAAAATGTATCTCAAATAAAAATCTACAATTGGACTCTTACCTTTATATTAAATAGATTCATCTTTATTTTGCACTTCTAAATAGCTTTAAAATGACATTTTTATAACAGTTTCCTGACTTTATAACATTAAAAAAATTGGACAAACTTTTAAGTTTGAAAGATTGATAAAGTTTTTTATATACATATATCAATATTATGCAAAGAGAAAACAACTTAAATGAAATAAAATTCCCAATATTCAATAATAAAAATTCAATGTTTTAAACAAGAATATATTTTTAGAAGCTTAAGAGATGAAAAATTTTATATTTCAACTTCTTATTTAAGGATATATTTTCCAAAAATTTTAAATCAATGACTTTCTTTTACAGCAATCAAACATTTTCTATTAAATACATCAAAATAGAAATTAATCTGCCAAGTACTCAATTGTTCACCATATTTTTTATATACTCTGCCCCAAAGCAAACAATCCATATTTATATTAAATTTTATGAGAAAAATATTCATAAGATTTCAAATTTTCAATTGAATAAAGTGAGTAATCTTTCAACTTAAATTCATTTCATATAACCTAAAATAATTTAAATTGAAATAATTAATTAACTAAAACAAATATGAAAACTTCT
Organism: Argiope argentata; assembly: GCA_026289955.1. Classification (NCBI taxonomy): domain Eukaryota; kingdom Metazoa; phylum Arthropoda; class Arachnida; order Araneae; family Araneidae; genus Argiope; species Argiope argentata. The sequence goes on along the minus strand of JAOUZG010038877.1, from coordinate 580,652 downwards.
AACTACAGAAGTACAAAAATAACCAATCAATGGAATGAAAAGAAAAATTTAATGAAAAATAACCATGCTTTGTTTTAAAAGAAGTAAGTAACCTGAAATAATTAGTAGTAGTAAGTTTTTATTTAAAAGTAGACATAAATAAATTTAATGGCTTACAAATTAATTAAAAGTTGCAACATATAATCATTCTTAGTTTTCAATTAATTATTGAAATAAAATGTTTCATTAGATAGAAACTACTAAATTTTAGATAAAAAGTAAATTTTTTCCAAGCTAAAAAACGGTTGATAGTTATGAGAAAAGTGATGGGTTTTAAAATAACTCTTATATATTTAAATTAGCATATAAATAAACCACATGCCTGCATTCAATCATTAAAAAACATTGACAAATTGATTGTTTATGTCTAAATTCATTTATATTTAATGATGGCTAGTGTTAATACACAAGCATCTTCAATTCTATATATTTATAATTTATCTTAGATATTTAATCCCAGTATTTACTTAAAGAACTCAACTTTATTATTAGGTTAAATAAATCTAAGCTAAGCACCAACAAATATGCAAACTATAAAAAATGCTTTTCAATTATCAATAAAATGTTTGTTTTTCAACTTATTGTTACCTTTAGCAGTTTGATCTTTTTTAAAAATAATCTGTAAACTATTCCCAAATTTTTTAATGGAAATCCACTGATTATATGAGGCAGGAAGCTCCAATTCTAAGCCATTACTTGAGCTATAACTCTCAATTGAAGTACTCGGATGACTGTCTTTCTGATCATTCTTCATCCAGTCATTATTCAAAAGGCGAAAATTGATAATTTTTTCTTCCGACATCTTAGTTTCAATACTAAAACAAATATAAAATAAATTTAGCCTCAGAGATATCTTTAAAGAAATTCTTAAAAATTAAATTTCTGGAGCACAAAGCTTTAAACAATTTAAATTACTTGGCACTTAAACAATTCTGAATAATAATTCAATTGTTATTACAATTTTTGGCATACTTTATGTTAATTGCATATGCTGATAAATGAATTATAAAATGAAAAATATGCTTACTTCAGTTATATCTTGTAAACTAACACAATAAAACAAATATAACAATTAATAAAGTGTATAACGTTTTTTACTTTCATAATGTAGCAAACTCATTAGGTTTTTTTTAAAAAAACAAATATTTATCTTAGAAAAGAATAGATCAAAATAATTCAAAATTTACTTCCTTTTTTTAAAATTATTTTTGTGTCATTTTCTTCATGAAACAAAAATCTCTTCTAAATCATCGAATTCTATTTAACGAAGTCGATCCTTCGTTTTTTCTTGAACACAAAAATAAATATTCTTTTCAAATAGAAATAGTCTTCAAATAAGTAGTTTAATATTGCAAGTTTACTATCATAGTTTACAGTAAAACCTTTTGATATTCTCTTAACAACACAGGAGATCAGAACTATTGAGAAATGAACCTTTCATAACAGCGATTAATAGCAAAATTAAAAATATAATAAAGGAACTAGTGCATAATTTTTAGAATTAAATATTATTTATAAATAGCACATTAATATCATGCAAATAATATTTTGACATACATGAAGGAATTTAGCAGCAAGTATTTTTCGTTTCACTCTTCTTGTAGAAAATAATTCACAGTCAAAATATAAGGATAATAATAACTAATTCAATACTATTTCATTAATCCAAACAATGACGTTTTTCGTAATAGTCATTTTAAACTCTTATAACATGTTGGGATACAGAGAAAAATATCGTATCCTTCTCTGTGATGTTGGGATTTGGGATAAAAGCCGCTTCCCATCAGCACCTGTAGACAGCTAAAGCATATTAGCAGTGCCGTCTGCTGGTGCTAATTGGAACTATCCGTACTCAAATTCCAACAAATTATTAAAATACGGATTACAAGATTTGGTAAATACGCATATTCGTAATAATTTATTTAGATTTTTTTTTCATTTTGCCTTAAGCTAGTGGCGGATTTAGAGTTTCTGAGGCCCGAGGCGCAATTCAATTTGAATGCACTTTTTAATACATATATTTCACTCCTAAGCTCTGTATCCTATTTTTTGTGTTAAAAAAAAGAGCGGGAGAGACCTAGGTACATAAAATTGAAAATTAAAATTCCTTTTTTCATTCTACTTCGCAGTATTTAAACGAATGATGAAGTTCAGGGTGTGTTAAGTCTATTTTTAAAAAATAGGGGCTATTTTGTATTATAGTTGCACAACATTTTTCAAAGATATATGCCTTAAATTTCATTATACACTAAATCAATTATTATAGAATGGAGCTGTTTTTCTCTTTTGGGAATAAAGGTATTATGATTTTGTTTTAAAACGTTATAAGAATCAGCTGATAGTTTATTTTGTTGTTTAAAATTGCAAGTTGTTGATTCTTCTGTTCGATTCTCAGATCACTCATAAATTTCTTCGATTTCGCATTTTGCTTCGGCTCACTCATCGGCTTTTTCTTGTACTTATTCTGTTTTAATCTGTTCATCTGTCTTTTTAGGTTTGCATTGAATTCCATTTCTCTCGTCAATTTCTTCGAATTCATTTTCAACTTCAGCTTGTTCAGTGATTTTTTCTTGTGCACATTTTGTTTCAGTACGTTCATTTACTTTTTAAATACGCATTCTTGTTCACCTCGCTCATTAATTTGTTAGAATTCATATTCTACTTCAGCTTGCACAGCGTTTTCTTTTTCATGTAAATATTCAATTTCAATTTGTTCATAGATTTTTTTTAGGTATTCATGCTGTATCAAGTTGCTCAACTGCTTTTTCTGTCTCGTTTTTCATATTAGCTCGTTCTCCAAACGATATAATACATTTATTGAGTAAATTTTTATGTCGTTCTGCATTTTCTTTTGTCTTTTGCGTTTTGAAGCTCCCAATTCAAAATTTCTTTTCTGTAACATGGCTAAAACATTTAAAAAAATTAGTGGCATAAAAATGTTAGCTCGACTTTTGACGATTTTTTCGAGTTGAAAAATTTTTCCCTTCATTTAAGAGTAGAAAGTTACCGGTTTACTTTATCTTTTTGAGCAATGCCAATGCCTAATGATTCGTATTGTAAATCAACCCTGTTTTTAACCTTCAAATGTGCCCAAAAATATAAAGCCACGATTACAATATTTCAAAAATGCGAAAATAGAAACGAAAATGTTTTTAAAAATTATATGCTTACCAATCTTCACATTGGTCAAAGGTCAAACACAGAAATGAATTCCTTTCCACAACACAAATCAAAGTTAATATTTTTCTAACGTGAAACACTAAATCGCTAACAGGATGTTTTGGAGAAACTAACCTCCTCGAGCAAAGATCTTCTAACCAAGGTCCCTAACTAAAATGCGTCCTATGTCCTATCATAGAGACACGTTCATTGCCTTGAGACCTTGAGAGCCATTCTTGTAATACATAGGGTCCGAGGGTGCAGGAGGGTGTAATAATAATAATAATAATTTATCTCTTTAGTTTTGAACAAGATAAAAGATGTAAAATCTCCCCCCCCCACACACACCTAGTTGACTCTTCACGCCCTCATTCTCAAAATGGTTTTTCAACGGTACTGATGTTGCATGATTCTGTGGTTGAGATAGATGAACTGGGAGTGGTAATAAAAAAGAGTGTAAAAATGAAAGGTTTTATTCAAAAAATATCCTCATTTTCAAAATTTAAATTATTATTATTTTAGAACTAAATTTTGAGGCCCCTTAATTTATGAGGCCCGAGGCGCGAGCCTCATGCGCCTGTTTGGAAATCCGCCTCTGCCTTAAGCTATTTAGTTTTTCTTTTATTCTGTGCCTGCAATGAAAAGTATCCCTGAAGCTTTAAATTAAGCTCTTTTATTTCTATTACAAATTTCTTTTTATATATTTTTTATTGCTTCCATAAATTTATACGATATTTCTATTTCAATGATAATTTTTTGAACGAAAGAAAAAATTGCAACTTATGAAAGTCGCATTGTTAACACCATTACATACAAAACATTCAAATATGCACAAAATTTTTTAGCTGTATTCATGCGGTATTATCTGAAGAAAAATCTCTCAATATTCCAATTGATAAAAAAAAAATTTTTTTTCTAGCATTTGCCAAGAATTATTCAATTTTTTATTCGTTTTATCTATCAAATAAGAATTTGTGATAAAATTAATTGATGAAAAATGTTACTAATGACTTTACTAGAAAACATATTTGAAAAATTAAATAAAAAGCATATATTGTAATCTTCTTTTATAAATTCGCATGCCAAATTGTATTTAAAGAAGTTATTAATTATTATTTAATTTATTAAAAAATGTGACAGGAATTGAATATTAACTTTTATAATAACAACTAGCCACATTTAGTGATCAAATGGTTTACTGGCATTATTTGGTGATAAGAATTTCTTTTAAATATTTTAGTAATTTTTTCTTGATGACTTCCTCCTTGATGGCATATTTTAAGACTCGAAATTTCCATAAACGTACACTATTTCAGAACCTCACACCATTCTTTTCATTATGCTATGTATTCCCAAAGTTTTCTATCTAGTATATTTTTATAGACTGGTGGTCAAAATTAAGAGATTGAAGGCGTTTTCCGGAATATCTCGAGAAATATAGGATAAAAATAAATGAAATGTGGTACTATATAACTTATAATATGACAATAATGCAAAATCAATGAGCAAAAATCAATGAGTCATTCATTGGCAAGAGTTATTGCCAACATTTCAATGTGGAATGAACTTCATGATGAAAGATGGCAATGAAAGGGAGACTTGTATGGTATGTTATCACCTCTTGAGTGGTGTGCGGTCACCTCTGACAGATAAACAGCATGCACAACGAGTATGCATTCTGTTAGTAAAAGAGTTAAGGAGTGCTTGTGGAAGACTCTCCCACTCTTCCACCAGAGCAGTTTTTAACTCCGGAATGGTTCTGGGTGGGGGCTGGCGTATTGCGATAGCCCTTCCAAGAACATCCCAAACATGTTCAATGGGGTTAAGGTCATGAGATGTGGCTGGCCAATCCATTCGATGAATATCTTCGCTTTTCAGATACTCCTCAAATAGGGCATCCCTTTTTAGTCGGACATAGTCGTCCGTAAAAACGAATTCCGGGCCAATAGCACCCCTGAAAAGACGCCCATAGGGTTGTAGGATCTCCTGACCAAACCTCTTGCCAGGAGATTTTCTGGAAGTTTCTGGAAAACGAAGATATTCATCGAATGGATTGGCCAGCCAAATTTCCTGATCTTAACCCCAATGAACATGTTTTGAAATAGACGAATCCTTTTGTCCAATTCTTTCCAAAATATTTTGTTGACAGTGGCGTGACATCAGTTGTGTTTTTAGTTTACCCTAAACTGACGGAGAAATTTTTCTGTGACAGAGGATCTTTCTTCTTGGAGAAACTGTCCGGAAAGTCGAAGTAGAGAACCGAAAACCATCTCAACTGGAGATTCAGAAACGTCTTCCTTGACCTAGGTCCGAATCCCAAACAGAACGACAGGCAAAACTTCTGTCCATTTCTCAGTAGCGTGGAACATAATTGCAGCCTTTAAATGTCAATGAAATCTTTTCACTGTTGCTCGAGTTCAATTCAGTGGATGCCCAGGAACTGCGTAAAAGCTTTGAAGAAATTGTCCGTCGATATTACAGCCTTGTTCCGTGTGTTATGCGCTCCAAACGGGAAATTTAACCCTCGAAGAGTTGGATGACCGTCTTAACCTCCTCCACGGTTTCAACTTTCTAGTGAGGCATAGAAAATGCTTCCAACCATCTGGAGAACCGGTTGGCAACTCTCAGAAGGTACTGGCATCCGTTGGAAGGTGGAAAAGCATCTACGATATGACAGTTTACGTGAGAAAAACCTTGCGGATAAGTACCTAGGCTGCTGTTTATGTGGCAGTGGACTTTCGATCGTTGGCAATGGAGGCCAGCTCAAGTTTACGTGATGTACGTATCGTCCTGTAAATGGATTCACAGAAACTAAGGGGTACGCAAATTCTTAAAAGTCTCCTAGAAATGACACAATTCAATTTAGGACAATTGAGTTCGATTTCAATAAATTCAAATCCAAATTTGGAATCAAATTATATAAGTTTATATAAGAAGAACACGCCATGCCTTGATAATCAACTGAGTTGGAGACTTTAATGGTAGAAATTCCCGACGGTGTGTAGACCACAGAATTGTTCTCCGCGTTCACACCACGGATATTCGTGAAGAACTGAGAGACAAATTCGAATTAATGTCGCTGTCTAGGAGAACTATAATCGTTAACTTTATGAAAAGCAGGTCAGGGGCTTGGGATCAGTTAAAACTGCCCCATCTAGCAAGTGGCGAAAGTGTTTTATCGCGCTGTAAATAGTCAACAGTTCCGTTTCATAAGTAGAGTACCTCTTTTTGGTGACGGTCAGCTTACTTGAAAAGAATGATAAGAGCTCTGTAACTGAGACGCAAGTTTCTTAAAAGATTAATCCTATAGCGTAGTCGACAGCAACGGATAGGTCGGTTTACATCTTCGGGGAGGCTAAAACTGTAGTTTAGACGATGGAACTCTTGCACCTTTCAAAGGCTTATTTTACTTCATTCGATAGTAGAATTGTCCTTCATCTTTCCTTTGCGGATGTTGTGTAGGAGTGCTTGGTCATCAGTAGTATTTCTTAGGAACATTTGGTAGAAGTTCACGATTGCTAGGAATCCACGCAGCTCACTCACTGTTTAGGGCAGTGGATGATTCTGCAGAGTTTTGTCTTTCTTAGGTTGTGTAGAAAATCTTTTACGTGAAACTAAGTAAGGACTCTAACTTTGCCCAAAAATGCATTTTTCAGAGTTTAGGGTAATACCAAAAGCCGTCTTAAGCCGTTTGAAGGCTTCTTTTCAGATTTTTGAGATGCTACTGCTCGGACTCGGATGCCAGTAGCACATTATATAGGTAGGTGTAGCAATTCAGACTTCTTAAGACATTGTTGATGAATCGCTCGAAACTTTAAGGCGTATTTGACAACCCAAAGCACATAAGTACATCCAGAAATACTCGAAGGATCTGAACCGGATGGTGATTGCAGTCTTCTTGATGGATTTCTACTCCAAAGGTAGCTGATGGTAGGTTTTCTTTCACCAGATCGAGCTTGGAAAAGATTGTTTTATTCTGCAATCAAAAGAAATTCATGCAAATTAGGGGCCGGAAATCGTGACAGCGTTAAGCCGACGATAGTCTCCACACAACCTACAATGGCCATTCTTCTTTGGCACTATATGGATGGGAGAAGAGCAAGATCTATTTGAAAGGCCTCTAAAGTCACTGTGAAACAATGATTGTATCTCCTACATGGCAGCAGCCAGCTTCTCAGGTGAAAGACGCTGCACCTTGGCAAACACTGGCAGTCCTTTTGTCAGGATACACTGGGCAACATCGTGCATCCTGTGGGTAATCCCAAAGACGGCTAGGGTAGGCAAGCTTGGAAACTGGTTCAGCATATGGTGATGCGGAGAAGAGTTAATTACGAGCTTAAATGATAATAATGGTTCAAGAGCGGTGATGAACCCTTGCAGGGACTGATGTCATCCTGTCGATCAACCGTCGGTTCTTTATTTCGATTAGCGGATCATAATTCTAAAGAATTATGGCTTCGAGGATGATATTCTTCACTTCAGCCAAAGAGGACTAAGAGAATAATCGGTGCAAAGCCGAAATCTAGAGTGAGTTCTTTGCCGTTGTAAGTAGGGATCCGAGTCTTGTTAGTTGTATACAGGGATAAATTAGGACCAGAAGTTTTAATAGGTTAATTCTTGTTTATAGTTTAATTCTTGCAATGTATAGCACTTACACTCGCTTCAGTATCCATCAGAAATTTAGAACCAAATCTCCTATCATGCACAAATAGACAAGCGAACTTCTATTCATCCCCGTTCGTCGCCATAATAGGGGATGTAATGTTTCTCTAAAAGGAGCAGGTTTGGAAGAACATGTCAGCTTTGATCTCGAAACGTGCTTGATACCAGAATCGGATCATTTCTATTTGGACCTTTTGAGCGCAAACATCTTTCTTCTGCTGTTCCTGCTACCTTCTTACCTGCGAGTCAACTGCTGTACTGCTTCCTGAAGTGCTGCGATTTGCCGCTACAAGGAATCGATAATTCGGCTGGCAATACAGGTAAAGTTTCCGAGGGTAATTTAAGTTTAATTTGTGAAACAGTCGTAGAAACCAGAAAAAAAAGGGGTTCAAACCCTTAATCCAAAAGAAGAGAAGATTCTTATCAGCTTCAGTTGCAAGTGACTTCCGCAACACCTAATACTAAAATTTTGATTATTAAATTTAAACAGGCAGGACACCAATTATTATGGAGTGAAAATTAAGGTAAAGTAGCTTAAGAAGAAGAGCCAAAAGTTTAATAAGTTTACTAAAAAAATCTTAAAATTCCACCTTCATAAAACAAAAATGCTCAGGAGTCTGATGATGTGGAATGGTGTAAAAATGTTGGTACGAACTAGTTATAATGGGAAAAGATGGTGTTGTCACAAGCTTAACAAATGAGTTGAACACTAAAATAGTCACACCGTGCAGCACAACAAACTCATTTATTTGTTCACCAATACCGGAAGACAAAGTTTCTATACTCAGACTCACTGTTATATGCATACCTATCGAATATCCATTCATTTCAATACATATAGAATGTGTACGTGGCTACGATTCGGTGAATTCATCGAAGCATTTAGATGTAATGGGTCAAATTAAAAAAGAAGGCTCTGTACTGGTAGTTTATATATTGCAATGTACATTTCAAGAATTAGGGAAAATTAATTTAAAGGACATAAACTCTTCACATTTTAACATAAATTATGTAAAACTTAAATGCAGGAAATATAAACAGAACATTAACATGATTTATAAGCATTCTTAAGAAACTTGGCTCGAACTTATTTAATTTTTCACAGATATATAATTGCACAGGTGTGAAAAGGTAATCCTAAGTAAAATACATTTCAGGTCTGTTAACCACCGATGAAACAATGAACAAAATGCTGGTCTTTTCCGATCACAGCTTGCATTTTTGCATGCAGGATTGTAGCAGGCACCTCTTTCCAGTGTCTTGGCAATGCAACGCTTTGTCTTCCTCATTTAATTACGATAAAAAAAACTAGGTCGGATAAAACTGAAGCCGAATGGTCACGAACCGGACACATAAGGCTATACTGCATTTTGTCATGATCTTATAAACAAAATGACAGTCATAGATTTTGCAATGTAACACAAACACTTAAAACAGTTCAAAAAAATACTCAAGCAGAGAAGCATTGAATGATTATTTATATTTATAATGCAACTATTAAACTCATCACGTATGCAATTAAGGATGAGTATAAATTGATTTGTAAATTCCTATTTTTAAAAGACACTGGTCTGAAAATTGTAAACTCAAAGATCAGGCAAGTTTCTTTCCCCCCTTATTTGTTTTATAAGAGATATTTTCATTGGATCATGAGAGCTGAAATTGATATGACATGTTGGGTACAAATGGAGAGACATTTTAATACATTTGAATTGAGGAAAGATTAAGTTCAAAATTAATGAATTATAAGTTAAGGGTTCTGCAGAAATAATTAAAATAAAAACTAATTTTAAAAAGTTGAATAAAATTGGTTTAGGATTAATATGACATCTTTAAGTATGCACAATAGGCATCTGAAATGCATAAAAGAAAAAAAAAAGAAGAAACAAGTATACTCTTACAAAAAAAGAAAATGAACCAAAAATGTTACCATTCTATAAATAAGAAGTAAAAATCATAAATAAATTTTATTAATAAATGCTTCTTTTTTTTTTTTTGTCAATTCTTTGTCATCATTCTAACATTTCTACAATTTCCAAACATCTCAAAAATGAAAAGAGCATATATATAAATATATATTGTTGTTAATAGTTCATATGCTTGTTTTCAAAAGTAAAGTCACAAGAAGTATTTAAGTATTTTTATCCATGAAAGGAAGTGACACTAATACCTGAAGATTGGAAAAAAAAAAAAAAAAAAAAAGATAAACTCTTTTCTCTAAAGATATTATCCAGTCGTTTTTTTCAAATCTAACAGCACAATCTGTTTTGTAATGTTCGAAACTGGTTGGAAAAATGGAGAAAAATATTCTATAAGTCAAATTCAGTGTCATAAAATTTGAGTAATTTTGATTAAATAATTAAAAATAATATTTTTCTAGCATTATTCTTTTAAACATTTTTCAAAAAGACTGTTTCTTCAAAATCAATTACAGTTAACATTAAAAATAAAGATAAATGCATTTTAACACAGGTAGAGAAACAAAATCAAGGAATAAAATCATTTATTCTTCATTTTTTAAGAATAATTATAATAATACAACATTTCACATTACAATACATTGCACACAAAATTTTGTATGATAAAGGTAGCCTGAATTAATAAGAATTATAGAAACAAACTAAGAATACCATCAATTAATCAAATCAAAAATAAGCATACGACCATTTAAAAATGTAGTTCCAATTTATGACATAACTTTAAAGTTATTAAATGCTTTTTAAAATGCAATCTTTTAAATATGTATGGAATTCTAAATAATAAAAGAACATTATTCTGATTCTACACATAAAAATATTTACAGGACATTATTTTTATTCAAATTTCTGGATACCAATAAAATATAAGAAATATGAATTATCACAATTAATGAACAAAATTTCAACAAATATTTAGCTTGAAATTCTTAACATACGTTCATAAAAAACTAAAAAAAGTCACATACAAAAAGAAATCCAATACTATTTAAAACCATTTTAGAAACATTCAGTGTTCAAATAAAGAAAAAAAAAAAAAAACCATAAAAAATTATTCAGAAACATCTTTTAACTTCCTTAAATAAAATTAAATAAATAAAATTTTATACTAACTTAAAAGACTAAAAGAGACAACATACAATATAATATTCAAAGTTACACATTTTAATAAGATCATAAACAGTTTTATAATATATTTATATATAATGTTTTGATTTTAAACATTTTAAAAAAATCAAAATATTTTAAAATATTTGTCCATTCTGATTCAAGGGGGGAGGGGAGGGAATGAGACATAATCTAGAACATATGTAGACAACTACTTTCAATTTTTATTTTCACTGTTTTGATGTGCCTGCTTATTATATACTGGCTTTTTCATTAATCTTAAATGCCTAGGAGTAGCACATATACAATGTGAAATGTATTGTTGGTCATGGATATACAATAAATGTATATTTGTCTTTATAAAATACCTTAAAGGTAATATGTTATTATTCATATAACGATGTCTACTGCTTTGGAATACATGAAATTAACTCTGAAAGGTGTTTTTGCATATGTTAATGCCTCCCACATAAGGTAAATAAGCCTAATAAGTAAGTTACAAAACTGTATTTGTAGGATTAGGCGGCACTATTGAACAAATTACACAAGATTTTGCCAATACTTAAATTTTTAAAAAGTGTAATTTAAAAATTAGTTAATATTCTTAAAATTTCTAACATTTATTTTTAAGAAGCTACTTGAAGCTCCCTGAAAAAAGAAATTAGCTAGATAAAAATTAAGACAGAAATCACACCCTAAAACATATTTTCAATTATTAATAAAATTAATGAATATATAATTAATCGAGATATTTCCCGGATACATGTGGTATATCCAAATATTTCTGAAATTATATCGTATAACTGAAGTCTCTTAAAAGATTATTTATGTAATTTTAGTGTCATCATTTCAAAACATTAATACAAAATAACAAAAAAGAAAACTTAAATTTGAAGTTAATATACAATCAGCTTTATTTTGATAAAAATTCCATTTCTTTTTACAGCTTACAAATTTGTTCTGAAAATTTATATTTTACTTTTAGAATTTTCTTCTTATATTGTATCAAGGTTTCAAAAAGGAACAAACATTTATCTCATTTTATAAAATATATGTATAAGAAAGAAATCTGTAAGTTCTTCAAGAATGAAAGAAAAAGCCAAATTAAACTAGAAGTTTGTTGAAATTTAAGAACAAATTAGAACCTATGCAAAATAAAGTTTAATAACATTTCTTAGGAATTATAATAATTAAATAGGAATTATAATAATTAAAAAAAATTCTTGTCAGTAAAATTTAATAAATATATTTTAAAACTTCTATAAACTTTTAAATAAATCTATGATACCAAAAATCACAATCAAAAAGAGAATTGTAACAGATAGTCATGGTTAGAAATGAGGTAATAGACTATGTAGTCTGAAAATTTTTTGATGTTCCTTTTTTTCGTCTCATACATTTGTATAATTGCATAAACTTGTGGTTATACCGACCTGAAGGATGAGCAAAAGGACAGTATATCCTGCTACACCATTGAGGAAGAGGATATATGAAAGGCTTTGTTAAATGCTTCAAGATAGTCAAAGAATCTAATTTATTCAGCAAATCATAGTTATAATCCAAAAATTTACAAAACTCCATAGGTGTCAAGGCACAAAAGGGAAAATTTGGCAAGACAGGTGTTAGAGCAGTTCTAAGTGAACGGGCATTTCCAATTTTAACTTGGTTCTTGCCCCAAAGTATCACACTTTTTATCAGATGCAATTCACTAACACGTAAAATTGGCAAGTTGAAGATCTCTTGAATAATCTCAAGTTCTGCTTCCAGAAAACTTTCACCACAAAGTGATATTTCAGTGTACTTCAGTATAAATTTCTTACATTTGGAAATTAATCGCACCAAATTTACAAAAAGAGCAATTTTATAGAGTTTCCATACATTTCTAACACATATAATGCAACGGGAGAAAAAGTTTTCGCATTCCTCTTTTAATTGTTGTACACAATATTTATCAGCAGCAATCCAGGCATCAAAAGCTTCATCTTCGTCTGTCAAAACAATATGAGCTCCATAGAAATAGCTAAAACAAAAAATACTAATTGAATATTTTATATATTATGCATTTCTTAAATCAGGAATTATGAAACTACAACTAATATCCTAGTTCAAAGTTACATGAACACCACTTGCAACTTCATAATTCTGGACCAGTCAGGCTATCAAGAAACAAGTTAGCCCCCTACTTTTCAGTTAATGTCGCTTTGATTACATTGATTAATTGTATCATTTTAATTAAGTTAAAAAAATTTGTCACCATTAAGTGTGTTGTAAACACAACACCTACAATTTTCAAATGGAATGTTATCCTATGGATAAATATTTTGATCTTTTTTCATTTATTATTCCAATTTCATTTTAGTAAAGTTTTCAACTGTAACTGGTAGAAGGAATAAAAACAAAGATTTCTATCAAAAGAATTTTTTCCTCAGAGTTCTCTAAGTATTTTTAAATATTTATTAAAAGTTCACATAATTTAAACTGCAACCATTATTTTTTTAAAAAAAAAATCGATGATAAATAAAATAAAAGTAGCAACTGTAAATAATCTGTTTTGGTATTGTTAAGACTTGATAATGGTCGATCATATAAACGGACAGCGTTTCAACACAAATGTTTTATTTACAGCTTATATACAATAAAAATTAACAACTCCTCATCTAGGTTAATATGATGGGAAATATTTACATCTGGGATAACAGTTCCACGACTAATACAAAGAAACTAACAAGCTGTTAGAGTATCCGGCTACTGCGGGTAGCTCAACAGATCTACGGATTTACCTCCGGCAGATCTTTATTCAAGAAACTCGAGATCACGTGTATCTCTTCAGCTCGCCTCGTCGTATAGTCTTTTCAAAACCTTCCATTTTAAATTCGGTCAAACTCCGCCTCTCAGGTTCGCATCTTGCGCTGGAGATGCAGATCATCCAATAATTCTTCAGAAATATTCCCAATGATAAAGCAGTTAACTGTGGGAATATTTTCTACTCATCTACGCCCTTAGCAGACCGTTCACAATAGCGAAATATACACATCTGGAGGTTTCAGTACTTCTTTCTTCAAAGGGCCGTAAAACGCATATGTTGTGAATTATCGGAACTTATTACCGTTCAGGTGGTCCCATAGGGGAATAGTTACATCTGGGGGGTTGACACGGTTCCCTTCTTCAAAGGGCCGTAAACCGCATGGGTGGTCATTATTTCGGCTCCATTCAAGTCCAGAGGGTAACATCAAAGCGGGAGAAACACAATGCGCAACAAAGGGAAGAATCATCTCACAGAAGGCCAGATGTAACAATGTTCGAACACGTGTCTCAGAGAAAGGGAGGGAAATTTTAAAACTTCTTTACAGTGTTCTCTTTCCGATGCATACTAAATTTTTTTAAAAGGAAATGAGTAAAAGCATTATTTTAGACTTGAAGTTGAAAAAATAATTGCTATCTCCCCCCTCTGTTCCTTCCTTTCCCATTCGCGGAGGAATACACTATAAATCCTCCCTTTAATCTGCAACTGATTTTGACTTTTCTTATTTCTATTATGTCTTAAAATCTCCCCGTCAGCATTATTTTCTTTCAACTTTCCGGTGTTTTTTTTTTTTTTTTTTTACTATCATTGCTGTGATTATCTACGCCTTCACAATCCACACTTGTTTCAGCAAATACTACCGCACACCTAGAAACAAATTAAGAAAACTTATGTAAAAAAATTTGAAAGTCCAATGTTGTGGTTTCTTTGTAAACTCTAATTTTGCATATTTAGCTCCATCTCCGGATGGGCTAATTGGTGATGATGGAATTGTGGAAGTAAAATGCACAGCATCTTATAAAAATATTACTCCAAAGGAAGCAATCAAAGCTGAAAATTTTAGATTTTGGAAATTAAATAAAGATGAAAAAAATTAAAAATCCCAAATATTATTTTCAAGAGCAGGGCGAACTCAATATAATACACACACAAAAAAAGAAGCTTTTATTTATTTTCAAAGTGGATAGAGAAGGGGCAGAAAATAGAAAAAATAATTCGTAATCAAATATTTTGGCAACAACAACAAAAAAAGAGAGAAATTCTATTATTTTGACTATTTATTCATAAAACTTGTTGTTCCCAGATATCTTAGATAAAAGAAAGTTCGAAATCTTTTTGCGATTATAGAGGCCCTAAAGGGTAAGAAACACACACTCACACAAAGTTTCCGTAACTTTTTTCACCTCTGGATAATTTTATAAATGTACCTTTTTTTAATACGTAATTCAGAAATCGATGCTATTTTTTTGTCTACTTTTTTTTTGTAAAATTTTGATTTTATCTTGCATTTATGAGATCTTGTACATGCTTTTATCTCATCCATAGATCTTGCAATAAATGCTAATTAATTACATTATTGGTAGAAAAATAAGATTTTGTGCATTAGAAACAATAATTAACGGAATTAAATTCATTTAGAGAGAAGTAAGATACAAGAAAATCTATATCCTCTAATATTTGAATATTCTCATTTTTCTGAATGAGTTATACAAAAAATCGCTATTACTTATATCCATAAAAGGGAGGAGGGATGTATGAATATGCATATTACAATAGATCACTAAGCAATATATTAAGAAACTACCCGCCTTTGGCGAGCAGCCGGTTAGTCAATATAAATGTGATCTCTACAATTATCAATGATATATTTAACTAGCCGCCTTTGGCGACCAGTCGGTTCGCCAGTATTAATGCTCGCTAAAATTTTCATATAATATTTTATGTTGCTGTGTCTCATAACAGGTTTTTCACCAAAATATTTTCAAACCAAACAAATTTTGATAATCATATAATTCATTTATAGTATTATTTTCTTCAGATGTTCTGTTCATTGTACTACTCATCTTTCTCTTTCTATCCGAGCAATGATTGTCCCGGAATTGATATTTTACTTAAAT
>JAOUZG010038877.1:467409-494789 GCA_026289955.1 Argiope argentata | reverse complement strand
GTCGTGGTCGAAATCATGTAGAGTAAACAGGTTGAATTTTGCAGTACTTTTTATTCCATCACGGGAGCAGGTATCATTAACAAGCGGTGCACAACACAGAACGACACAACACGGAACTCACGAAAGCTAAGTGTGCAAAAAAAGGACAGGAAATCATTATCCCTGGTCTTAATTACCAAGACTTTGATAGAAATAAATATTTTTTGTAAAGCTTATAAACTTAGATTTCAGTGGGGATTTCCGTGTCTCACGCATAAGAGGTAAGGGAAACACAGGGATCTTTTTGAAGGCATTTTGTTTAGGTCAGCAATTTTCATCTAAAGTAACAAGCGTTTAGCTGTCTCAGCAATTTTATACAACTTCTGTTGAATAAATCAGAACAAGTGGAATGGATCAGGAAATCAGAGAATATTTTAGAATGATATTACTATGGGCTAAATTAAGATAAAGCTTTGGAAATTAATTAGGGTTCAATTAAATTTTAAAAATATCATATATATATATATATATATATAAAAATATATATATATATATATATATATATATATATATATATATATATATAGGCTCTGAATAAAGCAAATATGCTCGCATTTTTTTTTTCTCAAATGATTTTTAAGCCAGAGAATGGGATATAATAGTCAACCCTCGTCACTTAAAAAAATGCTAGTTATAACACGATTTATTTTAATTAGTTTAAAAAGATTATTGTTTCATTAGCAGTCACATAATTAAAGCTGATACGTCACATCGTTTCAAGAAGTATTAATATCCATGCTTAGAATTTCCTTTTACTATTTTTTTCCATTTCAAGATTGTTCCATTAGCAATCGATCTATCCTTATAATTCAATCTAAAAACTCTAACCACACTCAGATGTATTTAAACTCAAAAAACAAATGTGTTGGCTTTTGTATTCACTTTTATTTTATTAAACAAATCAGTTAAATAGAAAGTATAAATTAAAAACTAATGAATTATAGCATTTTTTATTAATGAAAGTGGTTCTGTTTTATTGAAATAATGATTCGAAGGTTAATATATTAGTCATCCAAAATATAGGCAGAAAAAGTATTATTTTATTTAGATCTATTTATATTATTTATATGGGAAGAAATTCATTTCCTTATGCTTTTCTTTATATATTACATTAAAGTTCATTAAAGTGTATTCTAGTTTTAATGTTTTCTTTAACTATGCGATTGGCGCTACATGGTCAAGTTTGGCCGTGTGCCATTAAACCCTACTAACCAACATAAATCTATATCTATACTACTATTATAAATGCGAAAGTTTGGATGGTTGGTTGATGGGGTTCAATCACGCCAGAACGGCTGTAGGAAATTGGATGAAATTTTGCACAGAATCTACAGAAAACATAAGCTACCATTTTTCCGGTTAATTTTTTATTTATTAAAAACTAAATTTTCCATTAAAAAAATCTGAAAACATCTGCCTGAGCTTTTTGAATCGTTTGTTTTTATTTTTCCATTTCCGGTAATCTTTTAATATTATCTTATCTAATGGAAATTTTTGTGATTTATTGTAAGATTTTCCAACAAAAAACCTTTTTCATAAGAACAAAAAATTAAAAAAAAATTCTGAAAACATCTGCCCCAGCTTTTTAAATCGCTTGTTTTTATTTTTATGTTTCCGTTTTTCATTTTAATATTATCTTACTATTCAAAAGGAAAATTTATTAAATTTTTTTCTTACAATGTTCTTGTATTAATATAATTCGATATTTCCTGTTCCTTTATCTTGATTTTTTTTCTTGCTATACATACTCCTTTTGCCTATTTTCATCATTTTGGATTAAACTTTTTAAAGTACCTTTACAATTTCAAGTACATAGCTTTTAAGTAGTTATTTTCCCCACACTAATGATGTTGGACGTAACATGTTTTGAACCGGTTATTTCAAACGACTCTGTTTATTTTCGTAGTGTATAATAAATTTAAAATTAAACATTGTTAATTAATAGATCTTTTGATTCCTTCAGAAGTACTTTTGAATAAAAATAAAATAGATGAACTGAAATTAAAATTTTCTAATCTGTATTGCGTTACCCCAACTGGTGCTTAAAATTCACGTCTTTGCGTTGCTCCAATTGACGTTGAAAATTTATACATGCATACGATTTAGATAACATTTTACACTGTGATTAGACTGTTAGTTTTCACTTATACACATCAAAATTTCCACGCGCACGAAGTCCTGGGTAATAGCTAGTTCATTATAAAAACTAAAAATTGAAACCTGCTATGCATATTTCAATGAATCATATCAGAGCATAATGTCTTGAACGGCCAAGCACCACGTGCTCGTGCAAGTCAAATTATACTTTTATTCATTTTAATCGTTTCATTGAATGAGTCACTTTAGTATTGCAAACCATCCAAAAAAACTTTGTCTTGTATTTATTGTTTCAAGAAATATCGCATTTCCTATTTATTTTATTTCCACGTGCTCAAAATAACATTTTTCTAGGTTTTATCTGCTGTAGCCAATAACTTATTTTTTAAAATCAGAGCTTTTGTAAATGCAATGGCAACACTTTATTAAAAGCTGATTTTTTTTCAGATGCTCGAGCTGATAGTAAAGTTTTAATTCATTGTCCACACATTTTCATTGACTTCAAAAAACCTCATCACAAAAACAACATCGTGTTCTGACATGATAAAAAGGCAATTTATCTCTTATAAAACACAACGTGGAAATAGTCCAAACTGGTCCATATTTTATTAAAAAGCATATCAAATTTCTTTAAATCTCACTATTGTATTTAGCGTTTATGTTGTTTTAGCTTCTAAAACTTGTTATTTTTACTGATGTAACTACCTGGTAAAAGTTTATTAAATGATTAAATATGTACATATTGTATCTATTTTACGGAAAAGTTACAAAATTGATCTTGTACGGCTGGTTATAACAATAAAAGTTAAAAATTAAGTATACCATTATACTTAGAGTTTAAATAATTACATCCACACTTCGAGTTCTTAATGCATTTGAAGAAGAATATAATAACCAAAATATTGATAAACTTTTTTCGTTTAAGAACAATGGGCGTTTTAAAGAAATTCAGCTAATTACAGACTTCATGAATTCACTTGTTACTTGATTTAATTTTTTCTAAATAAAGAACTAAATAATTGATGGTCTCGAATTTGTGTGTGTGTATCAGTGTGTTGATTATAAGGTAAAGAATTTTAATTTCATAATTAGAATGGTAGTTAGAATGCAAATTTTTTAAATTAAAATTAGTTAAAAATTATTTGAAATGTAATAATGATATAAGAGCATTTACTCGGGACTTCTTACAATTTTTTTTTGAGTGATAAATTCTGATTTTTAATTTTTTCATGATTTTATTAATTGGGTCTTATCTTAAAATTTCAGAAGGATGGGTTTATTTACTTTGGATTTTTTTCATGAAATTTTTATCAATGTCCTGTTACTTTTGTCGTGTTATTATTTAACAAATTATATGTTTGCTAAAATAATTAAAATAAGTTATATAAATTGTTCGCATAATAAATTTTTTCTCGATGTTTTATCATAAATACTGTTGAAATTAAGAATTCATTTGCCATTTCAAAAATTTCGTAAATATCAATTTTTTAAATCTTTTCATAATTTTTTATTAAATTATAAAACACTATTTTAAATTTAACAATACTTAATTTTGCAAAAAATATCTTTAATAATTAATATTTGAAAAAAATTCATGAATTATTTGATAATTTTCGATTGAAATAAAAACAATTTACTTTATTTATTAAAAGATTATTTCGATAACATTCTATTCTACATAAATTCGATTTTAATTCTTTTGCTGCATTTCTTTTCCTTTTATTTATTTACCCGCCGCCTTTGCCGAACAAGATGATTTATCGAGATCATTGTTTGTATTATTTCCATTTAAACTTCTTATGCATAATTAAGCGTTCGTGGTTTCTCCTAGAAAATATCTTTCAAATCTTTTATTCTAAGATAGACATTAAAGCGATGCTATTTTAATAACCTTGTTTCTGTCTTGTTTTTTATGCATATGAACCATCCTGAAAAAATGTTCTGAGATAATAAATTTGTTAAAAAAGCGACTTTTAGGGCAATCTATGTTATGATTTTTGCTTATTACTAACAGCCTTTGGTGACCTACTGTTCGACTGGTTAAATGGTCGGTAAAATATTTAATTAAATATTTTATGCAACGTAATATTTTCTTAATGATTTACTCGTCGAATTATTAGTGAGCTCCAAATTTTGATACATGTATAACCCATACTATTTTAATAGCCGTAAGCTGTTCCCCCCCCATGCAGTATCCTTATTTTTTTTAAAATTAATATTTGTATTAAAGCTATATTTAGCCTTTTAATAGTGTAACCTAAAAACAATGTAAACTTTGGAATTTTTCTTCATTTTGAAAGTTTCTTAAATATAAATTTAAATCTTCTGCAGATTTTTTTTTCAGAATTAAATAAAATACATCGCTTGCTTCCCTAAAATCAATTTTGTAAGTAATGACTTTTGTTCACAGCTGAATAGTAATTAGAATTACAGAACAAAAAGAAAAGAAAAAAAATCTGCTATTTTAATGATGACAAAAACGTTGGAATTTATATGTTTTACTGTTATTGTTCGTGATACGTTTATATTTGTTCTTATGATATTTATGATATATTCGTTTTTATGATATTTATTAGAAAATAGTGTTAAAAATAAAAATGTTTAAGCTGCAAAAAAGGTATTAAAAATGTAATTTTTATTCGGAAAAAGGTATTATTAAAAATGTTCGTTTATGTTCGTTCTTATGATATTTATGATATATTCGTTCTTATGATATTTATTAGAAAATACGCTTAAAAATAAAAATGCTTAAGCTGCAAAAAAGGTATTATTAAAAATGTATTTTTTTTAAATTTTAGAATGATATAAAAAACATTTTGCATTATAATATTTTTGGAATTATAGTCAAAAAAACACCAAAAATTCGTCTTGTTTTCAATTAATTTTTAAAAAAAAAATCGCTCGGGATGCACATTTCTATTATACTAAGTATATATGTGCCCGATTTTTCTAAATGAAAGGTTAATATTACTCTAATATTTTTTACAAAATTATAATTAGTATTTTTAAAATATATAATTAGCAATTAGGATTATAACTTCATTAATAAACTGAATTAATAAAATGCAATCGAATTGTCAAAGTACTATTAATTTCAAAATAAAACTTACAAGGATTTCATTCTTATTTTAAGCCAATACCAAATATATTTAAGTAAATTTTTCTTTAGAAAAATGTGATACATATTTCATTTTATTTTTTTATTAATAAACATAAATTATGAAGAAATCAGTTTTTTTTAACTACATCTACTGAAGATTAATAACTATTACATTTTAAGTTAATTAAATAAATGACCGTCTGTCAGTCTGCACTTTCAGAAATATGTAGATGTTATAATTTGAAAACGAAAAAATGTCAAATTTAGGTTAATCATTACTACAAGTGTAGCTTTGTGTTAAATTTTTGTTTCAGTCATTTGGTAAAAACAGTACTTTTCCGTTAGCCGGGCGGCAATGAAGAATCGTCAAAAAATTTTGAGGAATTGTACATTATTTGGTAAGTTTCGTTTTAAAATCACTGTAAGAAATGTGGCGGAATTCTACATAATTTGGCGATTTTTCGCTGCCGCCCGGCTAACGGAAAAGTACTGTAAAAACGCATTTAAAACACAAATTTGATTTTAAGATGCTAATAACCCCTTGCCAGAGAATGATTGCCAAAGATAGCTGGATAAATTTATCAAAAAGGCTAAATTCAAATGATAGTAAGCATTTCGTAAATGTTGTATGTTAAGGCCATGCGAGGCTTCAATGGGATTGCAATTTTATTATAGAGCTGACAAGGAACTTTTGGGGAGACCACAAGCTGGTTTCTAGCTGTAGCTGAATTTAAGTTATTCACAATTAAAATAGAAAATTTTATTAAATTATTACACTCTCATGTACACAGGTTTGGTTATTGCTGAGAAAATTAATGGTTTTATATAAATAAATTGAATTATAAGTTTTTATCATGTCAGAACATGATGTTGTTTTGAGAATAACGTTTGTGGCGTCAAGAAATATCCGTAGGCGAAAAATAAAATAAAAAATTAATATTTAAAACGAGCATCTCAAAAAACAGCTTTTAATAATGCGTTGCCATTGCATTTACAAAAGCTCGGATTAAAAAAATAAGTTAATGACTACAGCAAATAAAACCGAGAAAAATGTCATTTTGAGCACTTGATTATATGAAATGAAATAAACAGGAAATGTGATATTTTTTGAACAATAAATGCGAGGCACAGTTTTTTGGATCGTATGCAATACTAAAGTGACTCATTCAATGAAACAATTAAAATGTGTAAAAATATAATTAACTTGCCCGATGTCCTAGGCCGTTCAATGTTCTGACATGATACATTCAAATATGCATAGCAGATTTCATTTTAATTTTTCTTTTTTTAGTCTCTTAACCGTTTTCCTCAATTTTCTTTTGTAGAAATCATGTTGACCACAAATTGCAAAAAAGACAGATTTCCTTTTGTTTTATTTTTTTGTAAAATCACAAGTATTAATTTAACAGAATTAGTGTTGTTGGATTTGTGAAAATATTATTGATAAAAAAGTTTTTTAAATGATTAAAGTTTTAAAAAAATGGATATTTTCCAAATAAAGAGCATAAATTTTGGAGAAAATAATTTTTTCTCGAAAAATAATTTAGATACACAAAATCAAACACCCAATTCTGCAAATTTCATCATGAAGATTCTATTTTTAAGAAAATTAATGTGAAAACGTTATTATACTAATGAAAAGAAAATTTTTTAAATACAAATAATTTTTAGAGAAATTTTTTTATGGAAAAAATGTTTTGAAAATTTTAATTTCTGCACAGATACACATAACCCCAAGAAGTAAATTTTGTTGGAAATGCTGAAATTTTTAGGTAATTTTTGTTGTTCAGTCCTTTTACTTGCAGATGCAGTAAACATGAAAGTATGCATGTTATACTAGCACGAATACAGATTCTATTAAACTAAAAATAAGCAAACATAAAACGCTCGCTTAATTTTTTGAAATTTTTTAAATGTATTTCTCTATTTATAAAGACCGGATTCTCAAATAAACAAAGTTGGCAACTTTCTAAGGACCCCGAAATTTCGGTGTGTCGAAGTTATGATTGTCCTGTGATATTTTTAATTTAGGATTTCGTTTAATTTACAATGATAACTCATTTTTAATTTTTTTTGAAATCGAAACCGAGCATCGTTTGAATTTCAAATACTTTTTGGAAACAATATCTTTAAATAATTAATTTCCGCAATTTTTATATAATGTCGTTTTATAATTCTCAAGAAAATATCATTCTTTGTAATCAATAAATATAGATCATCAATAATGGCGCTTCTGCCAGAATAGCTTTATAATTCTTTTATACCGGAAATATTGACGTCAAATTCTTAGAAATCCCTCCCTCATCCCTTGGAAAATAAAATAAAAAAAAAAGAACACCATAGGTAGGGCTGACGTCAGTGCGCAACAGTGCAGCAATAATGTTTTAGTAGCGTGAGATGAAACTTGTTGAATCTGCGCACGGGGGACATGTTGAATCTGGGGAATGATTCGGATTGGACCGGAGGCAGAAGTTATCTGATGTTTCATCCAATATGTCTGAACGAGAGCGATAAATTATGTTAAGATTCGACTTTGTATCAGTAATCTAGACGATACAACAACTGTGTCAGATTTCTTATTTGAACTCTCTCCTGCAGTTAGTATTAAACTTCTGTGCCTGTCATTTGGCATTTAAAACTCTGAAGTCATCTTAAAGACTGAATTTCAAGTGAGAAGAACGAGGGTCCTATAAGATCTCCATCTACGTCAACAGTTCTATTGGTAAGTACTTTTTTGTTCTAATGTTTTTTTGTTCTTTATCTTTTCTATACGACAGAATTTGTTTAGTTAAAATTTTATAACTCGATTTTCTATTGGTATAGTATTAAACATGGATTCAGAATTAATTGCTGTTCAAAACGAAACCATAATCCGCGCCAATCCGAAATGTTAATGTTATATCATTTTGATGCCAACATTCATCACACAAAATCTGTTGAGCTGAAATTGATTATAAGAATAAAATAAATAAAATTTGATATCTATTGTTAGGATTTAATAATTTTTGTTAGGGTTTCTTATTAATGAAAATGTATCGAAGATTTTTTATACAACTGTTTTTCAATATTCTTCACATAGTCTATTTACTGAAGTTGCTTATTTATGTATTGAAATTATATTTTAAATTTAATTATTTTAGATATAATTGCTAACACTTTTTAAAATACTTTTTCTTTATTAAGTATGTATTATTAATAAGATTGTCCATTAACTATTTAAGCTAAATGAACAATTAAAGTAATTAATCATAAATTAATTATATGGGAATTAATTATAAACTATTTAACTGTCAGTATAAAAGGTGTTTCTATTTAATAACCATAATAAATAGTTTATAATTAATACCTTAATTATAAACTATTGATTAATTGTTAGTAATTAAATATAAAATAGTTTTAATAAATTAATAGTTAATTAAATAAAGCAAAAATAATGTTTTTAGAACAAAAATTGTTCAATTTTGCAAAATCAGTGTTACTTAAAACGTAATTTTAGTTAAATAGAATTATTAAGGTGTAGGTAATAATTATATTGCATGGAGATAAAAAAGAAATATTTGATTTGCAAACCGTTAAAAAATGTTGATGAAAGGAATAAGCAGTTGTACTTGTCCCCCTTTTTTTGTTTCTTGCCCTTTTTTTTAACAATGGCAATGGAAAAATTGTATCTTATTTTATAGATAACCTAACATCTTAAATTCACTGTATTTTTAAGCCGCCAAGCCTTTCCTGACATTTTTAAGAATTAGTTTCATTTTCATTTTCTCTTTTTTTATTGTTTTGTTTTCTTGATAATTTTTATTTTCAATTGCATTTGACACCTTGATTTCTGACCCCTCTCAATGTCAATTTCATTGTTGTTTATTCTTTTTTACCATTTATTATTAAAATTTCATATTAAGATAGTTAATATAATATATCGCCACAACAAAGTATAATGTTTTTGTGTTGGTATTTTACAGATTTAACCATTTTATCTAGAGCTATTGAATTTGGAATATATAGGTGTTGGAGAATAACAGTATGGATCTGAACAATTTGTAAACAAATTTAATTAATTATAAAGAATTTAAAATGTTTATCAGCTTTACTAGAACACGAAAGTTATTTTTATATCATTTTAAATTTGTTGAATGAGACTTATTTCTTGCCACATAATTTTGTTCCTATTTTAATTCAATTTGAAAAAATATTTTGTGCCAATTTAACAATGTATCTATTTCATAGTTAATGTGAAAGTTAAACCCTTTTCAGTATTGCTAGTGTTTTATCTTATTTTTACCCTAACGTTTATGACATAGGTATGATATTATGGTTTATTTTCCTGTTATAGGTAGACTTTTTTTTATGTGTTCTGTGTTTTTGATAAACTTGAAATTTGCTCTACTTACAATCAAAATTTAACTCATAACTAAGCAATTAAGAAATTTTTTAAAAGTATGATCCTTTTTAAACACTGCTAGACCTAAACGTGATATGATTGTACGTATTAAAATATATTAGCATGAAAATTACTTTCTTATTTTCGTAAATAAATTTTTGTGTCCAATCTGAAGATTTTTTTATTTAATAATTAGTTGAATTTTTACATGAAATATGAAAAATATTCTGTAGCACGCATAAAACTTTAATGCTGAATAGTTCTACTTCCTTTTGTTATATCTTTACATAAAGGGAAGAGGAACTTTTGAATAGGATTTCACTCTACCGGCCAGACCTCTTGACCTAGAGCTACCAAATTTGCCATTCATATAATTTGGAAGATGAAATTTTCCCATCGGGGCAATTTTTTTAATTACAATTTTAAGTAAAAATTGAATAAAATTAAGATTTAGCTTTCGAAAATATTACAGCACTAAAAGGATTTTTACATCACCATAGAATTAAAAAAGATTATCTTTGCAATGATACCAGTGTTCTTACTGTTATTTTTTTTATTTAATCAATTATAAATAATATTTTTAGTATATTTTCCAACCAAAGTCCTATTAATTGTGAACGAATATTAAACTTACAATGAATTATATCACACACACACGCATGTTCGACTTCTGAAAGAGGATCGAAGTCACTTTAAAAGTTGCAGAGAAATTTTCATTTTTGTTTTACAATTTGAATTACTATTCTACTTTAATACAAATAATTATTTGAAAAGCAAGTTTCAGTAAAGCAAACAATATAATTATTTAAATCTGGAAGGAATTTATTAAAGATTTAAATATGCATTTAAAGTATCATTAATATAAAGAAAAGTGCCTAATTTTATACGTTCTAGGTTAGAAATTAAATTACATTGTTGTATACCCATTTTTTTACGAAGTTTAAGAGAATTTTTAACGAGTTTTCTGACAAAAAATTGGGAAAAAAAGAAAGAAAAAAAAAGCCCAATGAAAAATAAACGGACGGACTTCTAAGTCTGACTCAAATGAACGATTATCTTGTCGAAGAAGCCATTAAGCTACATAAAATATTTAATTGAAAATATTTGTTATTAATCCCCAATATCCAGTTAATCATCATAGGCAGCTGTGTTTACTTATAATTAAGATGGATATATGTTTATTTGTGTATGTGTTTGCGTTATACAGAACAACCCGTTTCACGGTTTACCAAATACATATTTACTTTGATTATAATATGCATTTTACTTTGGAGGGGTGAAATATATAATTCTGATTTTTTTTGAAATTTTATTTAGAGTTTTATTGAAAAATTAAATAAAACTTTGGCTTTCTTTCGCAATAACTTATAGAATTATTGCAGTAAAAATATCATTGATATATCTTCTTAAAATTCAAAATATTATCTTTCCAACTAAATTAATTTAATATAGAATATATAAATAATATAATATAGTTAATATATAATATAGAAAATATATAATATAGAAAATATAATTAGTTAATATATAATATAGTTAATATAGAAACTTTCTACTTTTAATGTATATCTCTGTAAATTGATGAACCAATAAGAATTTATGATTTTAACTTAAAATTTTTTGAGGCATTTGAAGCATGGCATTTTTGAAATCGAGATCTCCTATATTTATTAAAATTATGGCCTTTTTATATTTATCACGCATATTAAACGTTAATTTTTGCTTAGGGATTCAAAAGCATTATTTGTTCTTGAAATCAAATGGGGTATAAAGGGCTTTTCATACCCCTTAAAACCTGAGACAATATTTGGGAAAAGGGCTATCGAAAGGGGGATCTCATTTAAGTGAAGCTGATTGAACTGTATTGGGTTATTAAATTTTTTGAAAAACTTTTTTGGTCGAGACCAATTAAGCAATAATAATAATAATAATAATTGGTATATATTTATAATCCCCCAATATTCTATTAAAGGTCGTTAAGTTTCATTGATGTGCGTTTTTCGTCGAGAATTGCATAAAATCACTGTTATGAGCACAAGCAGTAATGCATCTTATATTACGTGTGTCCATGATAAAGTACTTTATATTATATTTAATCAAAGAGTCGCATTATAATTTACAAGTTATATACCTATTCTATATAACTATACCTTCAAATTATATACTTATTCTTTATATTAGAGAATATTTTATAGAAAAGGTGTTGGAACTATAGTATAGTAAGTAATATACTAAATTAATTGGATTAAATTTAATGTTGATGGTTAAAATCATGGAAGCTTTAAATAAAGATCTGCATAAATATTTTCGTTTATTTCCCACAAAATTAGTTGTTATAGTTTAAAAATATCAACTCTTATCTTATATTTGAAATAAAGTCATGTGACTTATAACGATTTAATTAAGTCTCAAACATCTTATATCTGGCTGATTTAGCGCTTTTTATTAATCCCCAATTCTATCCTAAAAATGTCCGTATTCAATATTATATTCTTGAGCATAACATTTCCTTGATTTAAATGTTAGTTTGTATCGGCACTTGGTTGAATGAAGTTGTTGCTATTAATATTATTTCTTGTTCTTTTTTCTACTTGCCAGTTTTTAACCACATACCAATTCCAGAAGTAGAATGGAAAAATCGATGTGCGGTTACGATGTCAGATTTTTCACATTGTTGTTGCCCTGTTCTCTCAAGAAATAAAAAAGAAAAGGAAAATAAAGAAATAAAATGATTAAATAAAAATAAGAAGCTAAATAAAATTAAAGAAAAAATAAACTATAATGGAAACATGCAATAAAAATGATAAAAAAATTAGTATCATTGAATAAACAATATTTATTAAAAGCTTAAAACTTAGAAAGAATTTTTAAGTAGAGCAGAATCGTTCGCATTTAACTTCAATTACCGGTATTCGGTAATTGAACATCTATTGGGAGATATTTCTTTTCCCAATAGATGTTCTTTTTGCTATTTAAAGTTCTTATTTAATTTATTTAGTATTTCAATTTTTTTTTCAATCGTAGCTGATTTTACATATATGTCGCAGTTATAGAAGTATTTTCGCGTAATAGATAAGGCACAATTTGAATAACGAAAATAGATAACAGCACAAGTTAGTTCATCAGGATTGCGAAAAATTATAATGAAATATTTTTTATAACTTTAGAATTACATAACAATATATTTTAACATCAAAATTTGACACAAAAACAGAATTTATCTATGCCATGTTTGAAGCAGCCGCATTCTGTTCATTATGATTTCTGTTTGTAATATCACTTAATCTTTGAGTCTTAATTTGATACGAGAAAATATAAAAGGGCAATTAATCTGATAATTTGCTTGTGAGTCGAAACATGTTTATAAAAATTTTTTTACATGTTCTACCGATTATGTTTTATAATTTGTGTAATGCTTAAAGTAGTTTCATTTAAAGAATGAAAAAAGATCCACACTAAGAAAACCAAACTCAAAGCTGATAGAGCAACATTATATATTTATATACAACCTGCTATATTTTTTTTTAAAAAAAAGATTGAATTTTTAAAAATTGGACAAAATATTAAAAAAAAATGCAAATTTATATTTCAAAATTTTTTCATAACTGTAATCATGTTGCTATTAAAAAAGGATTGAAACGTTTTATTAAAAGAAAACCATTTAAAAAGAAAGATTCTCAATTTAATTTGATTAAAAATTATTTTAATTTTTTTTATTTTACGTATTTTTGTGTAGTTCTGGTTTTGCCCATTTTATCAAATATAGCATGATTTTATTCAGAAATCTGAAATTAAAATTATAAAAAATAATAATGAAAATGATGAAGAATTGAAATTTTGAATTATGAGGTATTAATTATAAATTTTTGAGAAATTACAATGTGTTTAAAAAATATTTTCATCTGTAAATTTCCTTATTTTCTGAACTATAATTGAAAGGATTTAACTTGTTGATTCGAAATATTATTATCAAAATTCTGGTAAAAAGTGTTGAAGGGAGGTGAAAATGATGGATAAGTCATAATGAGTATTAAATAATGACTAAATATAAAAATTGTGGGAAACAAATTATGGTTTAGCATTTGTTTATTTTTGAGAACGTACAATATGTTTTTAAAATGTATTCGGTTGTTCATTGCAAATTTAATAACTTTGGGCGCTTTCTTGAAATAATTGTACTTTTAGGTTCAAAACATTATAACCTAAAAAGAGAGAGTGGAAAAAAAAGTCTTTGTTTGTAACTTAGCTATTACCTAGCTTTTTTTAATACATTAAATCGTTGCTTCTAAGGGGAATTAAACTAACTAAATGAATAAAAATATTTTATTCATTTAAGAATTATTTGAGAAGAAATTTTTTATTCAATTAAGAATTAATTTTATTCATACAGAATTAAATTCTGGATATTAAATTTATTTCCCGAAGTCTAAATTATTAAAAAAAAAACAATTCATCTGAGTGAAATCTAAATAGCATATGGATGATTAAATATATTTTATTTATTGTTGTTAATGTATTTGTTCATATTAATGCATGGACGTTTGACATTAAAGTTTCAAAAAGGATTTGATGATTTATGGCAAACTTTGATGGGGGGAAACTGTCATTATTTAGAAGAATATTAATATGATTTCGTGAGAATAAATCTAAATAGCTATGAGAGGTCTCTTATTAAAAAGTGGGATGAAAAAGTATTTGTTCAGCATCACTTGTCAAATAATAACTGCTTCGAAAAGGACTGCGATTAGTTATTGTCTCTTAATTGGATCATAGCAAACATGATGGGAAAGTCGTACTAAGTTTCAACTGGGTTGACTGCTAGATTTCGAGTTATCATACTGGGCACATAGTTATTTTCTTTTTTAGTTAAACTTGCATATAAAAGCAGCGAGAGTGCTCACCTCAAAACTTTCAAACATATTTACAAATCAAGGTGGTATTCCTTTCGTTTACATACAATAGTGGATTTCGGACAAGGCCAAAAATGCATAGATTTGGCTACAACATTTATTAACCTTTGACGTGGATTTAAACCCTTTTTCTGAATCTGTCTTGTGATTCCTTTTTTGGCAATTAATCTGGAATGGGGTTAAGAGAATACAAAAATCGAATTTTAGACTTGTTTGTGTTTTGTCTAACCGATTGAAACCAAAATTTGAGGATTTTTATAATTACAAATCTGGTACAAAATCTCTCTCTCTCTTTATATATATATATATATATATATATATATATATATGTGTGTGTGTGTGTGTGTGTGTGTGTGTGTGTGTGTGTGTGTGTTTTATCCTAGTTTTAATATGGGTCATTTTGTAGTCAGTGGCATCAATTCAGATTAATGAGCATTGGTGGATTTCTGATTAATCTGCTGCCTATGATCACAATGCTGTGAGGAGGCAGCAACAAGTCGAATTTTTTTTTTATTTCCTTTGTTTACCAAATATATAAGCTTATAAAAATAATAAATTCTATGTCCTATGAAATATCAGAATATTATGAATACTTTATCGGGTGTGATCGGTTATATTCATGCATGTTTCATTTCGTTCATTTAATTATTAAAACCTTTATAAACACAAAAAACCTGCTACCATAATATTGTTTACAAACTGAAGTCATAATAAATGAATTCAAAAGAATATCTTTTACACTAAATAAAATTAAAAATCTATTTAAAATAAACGATTAATGTTAAGAATGCATTAAAAATGTGTTATTATTTTCCCCTCCCCTCTTTTTTTTTTAAAAAAAAAGAGTCCTTATTATGTGCATAATTTAGGCTTTAATAATAATAAATCCTCAACTGTTGATGAATTTACCCATCAGGTTGTCACATTCGAGGTACAAAGCCCGCTTGCCAGAAGTTCTGACAAAAACACCAGTAGCATGAGCCCCATGGTACAGCAACAATAAGTGGGTTGTAACATTATTTTTCCACCCCCACACTGTCATCACCAGCTATTTAAAAAGTGTAAATGGAGTCGGGGGTATGCTCCCTCGCCGTATTTAACTTCGAAAAGAGGCATAAACGCTCTAACCTTTTGTTCACTACGGGACCCGCCCCTAAAATCTTTGCTTCGGGGGACACCCTCCCCTCATTTTTTCCGGTTGCTATGCTACAGCGTGAGTCATCAGTTGAAAGGAGAAGCGAAACTCTCAATGTCAGCTGTGAGTGATCCGTGATAATCCGCATCTCTCGATACATAAGAAGACCCGCGCAAATCTCTTCTATATCTCCATGAAAAACAACCCAGCAGCATGAGTCATCGCATTTAAAGGGGGGGGGGCGAAAATTCAGGGAGTGAACCAGGGTAAGTGCGTCCTGGAAACCTGACACCTGTAACGTGAAGACGGTGGTTTTGTTTCAGACAGAAATCGACCAACTCAGCGGTATCCCTTCAAGACAATTAAAGGTCACTTCTGAAAAAGGTGAGTGTATTTTTTAATTTTTTCCCTTTAAATAATTTGAACATATTAAATATAAGTGTTGATAAACTTAATGCATTGAGGCAACCATCAAGTATTAGAGCTACTTGATCAGTGGTGTACCCAGAGGTACGTACAAAAAGATATATGCACTAATATCAAGAATTTTTTTCCTTCACGAAATTGAAAATTTCAGCATAATTCTTTTATCATACTATTATCGACGTTCTAAATTTTAAAGAATTATGAGCATCCATTCCCCTCCCCCTTTCGTGCTTGTTTATTATTTTTTCCCATCAATCAGAGAAAAAATGAATTAATCTAAATCAATTTCATATAAAAGTCTTGTCCCTGAAAAACTGCCTCCTTGTCAGTATTTGTAGATTAAATGAGAGAGGGGGAAACCCTAGAACAGGGATGGCGAACTTTTATGGATCAACCTGCCATTTTCCCTAAAGAAATATTTTATGAGATATAGACATGCCATCAAATAATTTTAATTTATGATTATTGGAAAAATTATAACACTAAATGCTACAAATTCAGAACTCTTTATTTACCACGAAAAAATTCATTTTGCACTGTAGTAGTAATGGTTTCATTTATATGCGTAATTCAAATTAAAATAACATTAGTGTAACTTATGTTTTTGCTGATTAGATGATAAATATAGGATTGTAAGATGTTACTTTTAGTAGAATGCATCTTGAATTGGAATAATCTGCTAAATGGTTTCTAAGTGATTTTTAAAAGCTATTCGTCTGGGAAAATAAGGACTCGCAAGCATAAGTAGATGAAAATGCGTTTAAAATAGAATGAATCAGCTTCTTCAAACAGTTGAATATGTCTGGAAGCGAATTCCATATTTCCAAAATCTCGTGACTGGTTTTTTTACTTATATTGCTTGTTAATCTTTCTGTTTCAATCAATTCGGACTTTTCATTGTTTCAATACATTTTTGAATCCATTTTGAACTAAACAGGAAATCAGGCGGTTGCATTTTGAACTAAACAGGAAATCAGTCAGTTGCATTTTGAACTAAACAGGAAATCAGTCAGTTGCATTTCAAATTCTTCAATTTCCAATCAGTTAGGGACACGTTCAGTTTATCAAATGAAGTCACATGCAAACTATTTTGATCTTTGGCGTGCCCAAAATATTATGTCTCGTGCCATTCGTTTGCCATCCCTGCCCTAGAAGATGTTCTTTCCCATACAATTTCTTGACAAAGAACAGCTGAAGGCATACTTTTAGAGGAAACAACTCACTTTAAGTTATTCTAATTCTGGTGAAAAAACTTTAAACATCAATTTGAAGTAGAATAGTGTGCAGTAAATAACAGCGAAGAAATAGAAAATCATCCACCAGTGAATTTGCTCCTGTCTTTGGTTCACGAATTATTTTAAAATTTTCTCCAATAAGAATTATTCTGTAGAATACTACATTTTTTAAAATTTGTTCTGGCTCTATCTTACTTTCTTTTGCTCTAATTGCTAAGCTTATAATTTTATATCTTTGAATTCGCTTTAATCATTTTCTTAATATCTCGATTCGAAAAGGAATTGCAGGAAACAACTTGCTTTTCAAGTGTTATAATTATATCTCTTACATTACTTTTACCTATGATTTTACAGTCTAATGTTGATGACCTCATTGATCCAACTGTATAATGAAATTGCAAAAGAATTTGAATCAAATAGAACAGCAATTTCAATTCTATTCATCGCAAATCGAAACCTGTTTCAAAACAATAGATGAAGTTAATAGAATTGTTCTTCCACTGTTAACAGGAAGGAAAACACCCTTGTGCATTCTCAAATATCCCTTCTGATCTTATTTTAGGATTGAAAATTTTAATCAATTTCCGGATGCTGTATATTATATCTTAAAAAAAAAGATTATCTAGACAGTTATGAGTTTATTGAATATTTCAATCAAATCAAACAGTAACCTCGTTTCTGATGATGAAAATAAATTAGAACATATTAAAACACATTTTTTGAATTTTTCAGATAATAGTATTTGTATTTTGGCTGCAGAATATCAGCTTCGAAAAAAAGAATTACTGACACAATAGAATAGATTAACAATAGAAGCATTATAAAAGTGCTGCAATGGTATTTTCTCGAATATCCATAAACGCTTAAAA
Organism: Argiope argentata; assembly: GCA_026289955.1. NCBI lineage: Eukaryota > Metazoa > Arthropoda > Arachnida > Araneae > Araneidae > Argiope > Argiope argentata. Next base: position 476,597 of record JAOUZG010038877.1, on the reverse strand, counting down.
AAGTAATTGTTACTTGAACATCGCAACATATATTGCCGAAAGATTGTTTGCAAAAACAAAATATTGGGGAAAAAATATTTTAAAATATTATATCAGGAAGGCATTTCAATTCACATTTATAATATATATCTGTAAGTGAGGGAGAAGTCATAAATATTTAGCAAAAACTTAAATAGGGAATAAATGTAAGTGTAAAAAATTAATTAGTAAAAGTAACTACTATTATTATTTTAATTAATACGAATGAATTAATTAGAAATTATTAATTAAAAATATCTTTATTTCATCATTTTTGCATCGTTTTTTAGCCATTGTTTATATTTTTACCTTTTTGTCAGTCAGTAAATGATTTTTTTATTCAGTTTTTTAAAATGGCTTTGAATTCAGGTAAGTAGGCAGTTTCTGTTCTCATATCTTTTTGGGGAAAGGGATGATTTTACACGCCTCCTTCCCAAACTAACTTCTGGGTACTCCACTGTATTTGTTTATTTAAATTTCAAATAACTATCATTTTTTTTCGTTGCATAATAATTACACTTATATAAAGTTTTACTTTTAGGTAAGTTTAATTGTAAATATGAGAAAGTTGAATCAAATGTTTTTGAGCATTCATTTACATTCATATTTTATATGACATCTCTCAGGAACTTTTTTTTAAAAAAAAATCTGCCATTATAGTTTTTAAAAATTTAGTTATCTAATATTAACAATATCATTTTTTTTCTTCTTTTTTTTTACCCTCATTAAATTTTCAAACTCGAGCAAAATTATTTGCTTTCCTTTATGTAGAGGCTAAGCATGGCTCTACAAATGATAATGAACTAGTAATTGCTGTGTTGCTAATGAAAATGATGTTAAGAACATGCGGTTTGTTTGACTATGAGAAAGGAACCTAGAAAGAGAGATTGGTACCTTGGTGCATTGTTAACAAAGTATTGAACACTTTAAAATGCTGAATATTCAGGTTAACAATAGTTGAATTTTGTTTACAAAATGCATTGCCTAAAGATTTGTTGTAAAATGTTCATTATATAAGCTACAATTTTTATTGTAAATAGTTTTCATTATAATTTTTATTGTAAACATCTCCGGATTTAGCAAGTTTTTCAAGTATCCCCAAAAATTCTGGAAGAACAGTTTTTGAATTCCGATCTTCCGATCAAAATATGTTTACTTTAACTCATAATTTACCACCAAGATCCGATTATGAGGGTATTTAGGAAACAAACCAGAAATTGATAAAGAAAAAAAAAGTTTTGATACAAATCGTTGTATAGAAAGTAGATATTAAATTCAAATTTTGAATTCTATTTTCTTTACATTGTGGCAACAATTTTGATCATTTTCGTAAAAGTAGCATGAATTTTCAAGAAATAAAAAAAAAATCTTGAAAAAAATCCCAAATTGTTTTCCAAGTTTCTTTTTATTATTATAAAATACAAAGTTCAACTAAATAATATAAAATTCACAGATTATATAATAAAATATTATAAAAGTATTGCATTGGAATTTGAAATGAATTCTATGAATATTCGAGGAAATGAGAGTACTTTTAGTAGTTTTAAATTTTAATCGCATATTCGCAAATTATAGCATATTATTGTTTCTCCAATTTTAAAGCTAAATATACAGAACAACTTGAATGAAAATTATAGAGGAATAACATTTTAGATTTAGGAAAATGTCGATGTGTCAATGAGCTTAATTTCAGTTTCTCTCGGAAGAGAAGTTAAATTACTAAGAGTTTCCCAGAAATAGATACCTTTCAAACACGAATCTTTAAATAATAATACTGAATTTTCTACAGGATAAGAAATAATACCAAATACCGACAGACAATCAAGCTTTGGTTGGTTTGATAAATGTCAGCACTATATAAGTTAAGTCTATGAATCGAATTTTATCTATCTAGCTCTCTTCTTTTTGAAGTTATTGTGTTAACTATTTAGACAGGCGGACATACAGACTTCATCTGAATTGATTTTGCTAAAAATTTGATAGAAATCTACTGTTAGGTGTAAAGACCATTTATAGAACTCCCTTCAATTTTAATATAAAGTCTTAATAATACCTTTTCACTTATTCAGTGAATTTCATATTACTGAATATATGACTTATCCTGCTTTTTTTAAACAAACAAACAAAAAAAAACAGAAAAATTTGGGATTTTTTTCAATAATTTTTTTTAATGTCTTCTCGAATATGCATGCTATATTTATGAAAATTGGCAAATATATTATTAAAATTAAAAATCATTTCTGGAAGTTTAAAATTATTCATTCAAACGACGAATTAAAAAATTATGATGTAAAAAAAGTCTTGATGCCATGTACTCAGCTTTTGAAAAGTTTTATACATGGACTTTGATGAGTTAAAATCCAACTAAGCAAAGTCCATTTCTGAAAAAAGAACTTACTAAAAATACAAAGGTAAATTAACAAGTAATATAAAAAAATATTTCAAGTAAATTCCTATTTAGGTAAGAAAGAAAATGTTTATTTTAGCTCCTTTTTATTAAATAATTACAATTAATGCAAATAATTTATCAAAAAATGATTGATTTTCACAAAAATTGAGCTCGCATTATTCACCTTCGCATGAAAAATATTGAAATCTTCGTATTTTACAAATTGAGCTTTTGCCTCTTGGCTTCAATTTTCATTACAAATGGCTAGAACTCGATTTAAAGTATTAAAAATGAATTTAATTTAATTAATGAATTCGAAAAAACTGTATTAACATCAAGTATCATCCACCACAAGTTTGAAAAAATGTATTTGAATTTGAGTGGATGAATAAGAAGTATTTTACAAACAATTGAAAATTTGAACAAAAAAAATTAATAGTACAAAGTCTATTAGTCCTGACTTATTAGAAATATAACTAATATTATTATATTTCCAATAAATCAGGACTAATATGGAATATTTTCAGTAAATTAAATTTAACTTATACAATGCAATATTTACTTTTTAGAAAAGTTCGATATAATTTATTTATAATAGTTTTCTTTCATTAACAGATAGGATGAAAATGTCAATTTTAACATTTTTTTGTCTTCCTTATCCCCCCCCCTCGACTTCTAAAAAAAAGGTAACATGTATGCTATATAAACTTCTGTGTTTATTTGCAATTATGAATTAATATATCCTGTATTTCGAGCGTTATTTAAATTCTGGAATTATCTTTTTGTTTTAGGTATATAAAAAGGACTACGTAAGCAGAAGTATTTCAAAGAAGATTGTATAGAATTTGTTATAGCCTATCGTAAGGAAGCAACTGAAGAAGCCTTCTCGACCATTTTGAAAATGTCAAGATTCAAAGATGCTGCAGTTTCTTAATTTTCCTGGCTTTTTTACTTTCATTTACGAGAAATGTTTGTGTTGGACAGTAGAAAGATGAAATTTGAAGGAGCAGTGCATTCATAAAACTGTTGCTGAAAGTAGGATTTCAAGAGTGAACTAGATCAATGCTTTAATAAGTCGCGATTTTTTTAAATTCTGCGCATTAGTTCAATGAATACTGAAAGTAAATTTCAGTTACATAAAGAACGAAAATCTATTTCTTGTAATGTTGGATGTTTTGATATTCAAGGCAGTCTGTAAAATACTTTCAGACACATTAAACTCAAAACGAAGGCTCTTATAACCAGGGAAGTAAAATGCATCTATTGTAAAATTGTTATGCTGAATCTATTGAGACATTTTATATCGTCTCTCGCGGCGGAATGAAGAACTTACAAAAATAACAAATTAAAATTAAATAAAAATTGAAATCTGCTATCTTAAATCTCATGTTACCATGTGAGAACATTATTTAAGGCATTGTTCGTCTTAATTAATTTAAGTCATTAACCAATTTAAACATTTTTGAAACAATCATATGACTATCACAGTACGCATGCGTCGAAAATCGAGTACATGACTGACATTCGCGCAAATAGCCAGTTTTAACTTTTTGTTGATATGGCAACTCTCTTAACCATTTTTTATAACCCTAAAAGTGGAATATGTATGTCTCAAAAAGGGATAAATCGCCAAGTTTCTGCCCGTTCATTTTGTGGCTTCAAAAGCCTTTAACCAATACAACGTCATATTTACACATGGTAAAAACATTGTAACATCATTGCTTTTCACTGAAACTTCTGAATTACAAATTAAATATCTATTTTTGAATTTTATTGGTGATAAATCCCAAATGTGACAACCCTTTGCATTATTTTCTGATAACTCTAAAAGCGAAAAATTGAAACCTCAAAAGCGATAAATCACCAATTTGTTGTCCAAGCATTTTCTAGCTTCAAAAACCTCAAACCAAAACAACATCATGTTCGCACATCATAATAAAGAAACTCGGTCAAGACATCCAATAAAAAAAATATACACTATACTATAATGAAAATTTTCATTGAATTATCTGTAAAATCGGATTAAAAATAAATCTTCTTGACTTGAAAGAGTGTTCGTCTTAAAATTTGTATATGTATTTTCTAATATTATTACACAATTTTTCCAATCTAAGCAACCGCTTCGTGACATTTAAGCAGGAAAGAATATAAGCAAAAATAATTTTCTTCATCCTGTAGGATTTGTTACTATAATAATGCTCTTCACTTATACATTGTGATTCAACAGTGAAAAGTATGAGCTTCCATTTCCAAAAACTCAAAGTAACACACAATGAAATAGTGGAAGATTTTTTAATTTTCAAAGGCATGAGGGTCTGTATTTTGTATATCTTTGAAAGATAATTTCTAAAATAATGAGATCAGCTACCAACAGTGGAAATTAAGTACCCTCAATGAAAAGCACCAATTTATTAAAGGGGGGGACTAAGGCAGACAATTATGTATTTCATTATAAAGAACAGTAATGTCGCAATGTTCATAAAATACCTTTTAATGCGATAATGCTCATGAACTAATTGCTCAATTTTTTGTTAAATGCTGTATGAAATTATGATTGTATTTATACATTTAAATATTTTTTAATTAATTTTTGTTTTAATATACTTGTATTTTGTGATGAAATGTATTTTCAAGATTGTTTTGTGAATTTGAAATAAAAATTGTTGTTTTCAGCTTTTTGATGTCATTTTTATTTCTTGAGATGCTTAAATGTATCAAGAACCAATAAATATATTTTTTAACAATTTAAAATTTGTGGATAATTTGTCTTTGTAAATCTTTCACTATTTGACTACAAAAATAGCAAAGCAAATTCTTGTTGAATATATATATATATATATAGCAATAGTAGCTTATAAATATTTTGTTTATAATCGAGATTTAAGTCAATTCCTTTGAAAAAACATTGATTTGAATCCATCAAGTTTGCTAAAAATATTCCCTTATATTATTCGGTAAAGAATTTAATCAATGGTAATTCTTGCATTAGCTAAGAAGCCTTAAAATCAACAAAATAATTAGCAGATGCATAAGTTTTTTTTTTCAGAGAAAATTCAAAGAAAAAAAATCGTGTGTTGAATACTTTAAATGTAATAATTTTGGGGCATTTTACATTAAATTTTTTAAAAAAGCTTTGAACAGCCAGATTAAGTAGTAAAATAGCTTCTATTATTCTGATTTAATAAAAATCTTAATTTTACTGAAGGAGAAAATGTTTTATTTTTGATTCAAGATATAATCAAAACTTAAGTTTTGAATTTATGCAATTAAATATTTATAAGATAAGGCTTGTGATAAGATAGTAATTATTGTGTGAGCTGAATCAAGATAATAATTATTATGAGAATGGAATTAAGATAAAATTAATGAGTGTAATTTCTTTGTGAATTATTGTTAATAAAAATTAATTATCTTTAAAAATATTTTAATTCTAATTTATTTTTGCTGTAGGATTAATTACTATTTAAATTTAATTAATGTTTAGTTTTTTTTCTTGTTAAGTACTGGTGCATAGAAATTGGAAAATAGCACTTGTTGCATGGTTTTTTTGTTTGTATTATTTACTTTAGTTTTTATTACCGATGGCAACTATTAAATATTTATTTTTGTTAAAAAAATATATGCTTATGGATTTTAAATAAAAGTTGATTTTTTAAAGGAAATTTTAATTTAATTTAAAAAGGGGAAGCGCTTTTTGGTTTAACGGAATCGCGAATGTTAAAATTATTATCCTTCTTGGGATGAAGTTCTCTTTTTGTAAAAACTCATAAGCTCATTAAATATTTATTAAGATAAAATTAATGAGTACATTTTCTTTGTGAATTATTGTTAATAAAAATTAATTATTTTTAAAAATATTTTAATTCTCATTTTTTTGCTATTGGATTAATTACTATTTAAATTGAATTAATGTTTAGTTTTTTTTCTTGTCAAGTACTGGTGCATAGAAATTTGGAAATAGTCCTTAAAAAGTACTTGTTGCATGTTTTTTGGGTTTTTTTCCCGTTTGTATTATTTACTTTAGTTTTCATAACCGATTGCAACGATCAAATATTTATTTTTGTTAAAAATATATATATGTTATGGATTTTAAATAAAAGTTGATTTTTTAAAGGAAATTTTAATTTAATATAAAAAGGGGAAGCGCTTTTCGGTTTAATGGAATCGCGAATGTTAAAATTATTATCCTTCTTGGGGTGAAGTTCGCTTTTTGTAAAAATTCATAAGCTCATTAAGTAGTTCTCATAACTCGAATGTCATTATTAGACCAAATACTGGAACAGGTGTGTATATAAGCCTATTGGTATCTTGTATGTCATCTTCATACTTTCCATCTCTCATCAATTTTCTCTTAAGTAACCACGCAACAAAGCAAATCTTACGGCAAGTTCTGGTATCAGTGGAGTCAGCATTGGGCGAACAGTAGGGTTTGACGGTTTTACAAAATGGTTTTTTAAAAGTAAATTTGTCTTTTTTGAAAACCAGTTTTTAAAGTAAGAAAACTTGTTTTTGTCACATTGGAAAAAAATTAAGAAATATATATAGTTGTTATATTTGGTAAAAATAATTTAAGTATTGAGTTTGTTTCTAATTTTTTTGTTTGTATTTTCTATTTTACATTTTAAAACTTTTAATTTCATTATATAAATTTCTTCGATCACAAATTAATGTAAAATAAAAAGTTCTGGCTTCTGCCTATTGGGATTTTAAATAAAACAATTGTCTTAAAAAAAGATTTGTTGTTTGATGCCATGGAAACTATAAAACCATACCCAGTAGCTAGTGAAAGAGTATTTTCAATTTCAGGTAATATTGTTTCTTAAATAAGAACAAGACCTAGCTACCTTTCAGTGGATATTCTATGAAAACTCACACAACCTTGGAGGTCCAAAATGCGCCCGTCGGAGCAATTTTGTTTTGGATTTTTAATTAAAAGTGTAATTAATTAAATATTAAACAAAAATTTCATCGTTTTTCCGCGATGTCTTTCGAAAATGTCGCAGAAAAATGACATTTAAATCATATTAAAAAATGTCATTTTAATGATACCAAAAGTTTTAACCCGTAAATTAAGTTTGTATTTTAAATGGATTTAAAAAAATATTTAATCATTTTTTTCAATATTTTATTTCTTACAAAATAAAAATAAAATTTAACCTGTATGAGCATATTGAAAGGAAGGGGAAAAATTAGTTTTTTTCAACGTGTTACTATCACATTGATTAAAACTTAAATTAAAAAATAAGTTGACTTTGCTGTGTAAATTAAGTATAAAAAAAGTGCAATTTTCAGCACGTGTCTCTATGTTATGAAACAAATTTAATATTCTCTAAAAAATAAATGCAAGAAAAATTTTCTATGAACTTTTACAATATCTACTTTATTAACTAAATAAGTACAGTTTTATTTAAGTCTAACACTGATTTAATATATACAAAATGCTTACTTTAATCATGGTCGAGCAACTAGCTAGTAAAATTTTATTAAAAGATACACACCTGCTAAAACATTATCTGAATTAAATGATTATATTGTATGTATTTTGAATCAATAAATGCTCTGATGAATTGCGAATTTTGAACTTTTATATAGAGCCTTTGGCCTGTGAATAATTTTTAACGAAATATTCTTTGATACTGAGATTTTAAATAAGACAAGTTACATTCTAATCAACAAAATTAGTCACTAAAACTGACCGATTGAAGAAAATTTGAATACCACTTATTCTATATAAATGGGCAATTTCAGGCCTTTTCATTCAGTCTGTAATTAATGACCAGAATTTCTCCAAGACTGATAATTTGATGAATGTGTGTTTGTGCTTTCGTGTGTATTTATTTATGTTTATGTTGGCGTATTCCTGTTTTTATTTATGAATGTACGTGTTGGCTCTTTACTCATATATATATTTGCTCATATATATTTTGGAGGATGGAAATGTATACCTTGATGCAATTTTTTTTAAAAAAATTAATTGGAATTTAAACAAAATATTGCCGTTTTTCTGCGATAACTTCCAGAAATATTTCAGCACAATATACTGAGTGTTACATTATCTTAAAGTTAGAAAAATAATCTTTTCTATGATGCGAAAATATTAGTCTAATAAATTAAGTTTTTATTTTAAATGAATTTTTTAATAAAATATTTTAATTATAATTTTCAACAATTTATGCACCACAAAATGAAAATAAAATTTAGCCTGCAAGAGCATATAAGTGCTTGGAAAAATTATTTCGTTGAAAAAAACTCATATTGAACGAATAAGTTAACCTTTACTACAAACTAAATCTATAAAAGTATATATATATGTTGTGTGTGTGAGAGAGAGTATGTGTTTTGTGTGTGTGTGTATTATACAAAAAACAAACAACTAATTTAGGTGGTTCCTTACTTAATCTATACTAATACTTCTGGAGATGTTGACCAATATGCTCTTGGGTTGGGTTGATACTTGCTAATATGAACTATAAGTTCAAACTGATACTTATTTGTATCTGAGTATACAGCTGATAGTCGATTGTTTTTCTTCAGAAAGAAACCGATCAAGCATCACTACATATTTAAAGCCTTGTTCCCTCGACCTGATCACTGTTGAAGAGGCACACTTTCCGCTCCTGGTCCTTTGTCGAGTTTAATGACAAATGGCGAATTCCGGGGTTTCAAAAAACTTCAGAAAACAACAAAAAAGATCAAGAGGGTGTGGGGGGATTGGGCCTCGTTGCAGGTGGACAGGTCGTTGGAACACGACTTTTTATATAGAAGGCTTCTATTCTTCTGT
>JAOUZG010038877.1:420155-467009 GCA_026289955.1 Argiope argentata | reverse complement strand
ATTTAGGGGCGGGATGCTATTACTCGCTCCGTTTGATGTTAGTGATAACATTGTGTATATTCTTGTGCAGTTCTTTCAAGAATTTGTGGATTATTCTTTTACATCTTCTCCAACAGGCTGTCCTAAAATTAAAAATACAGCTGAATAGATTTAATGGTAGCAAAGACCATAGCCTTCCATACTACTTGTTGACAATTGTGATCCCATTGTTGATTAACTATTATTATTATTATTATTTTCATCAATTTTCATCTTTTTTTATTATTATTTTCATCTTTTATCGATGTATTATTATTTTCATTTATTTATTTGGTGATCACAAATAAATAAATATAATCTATTATAAAAAAAACAAATTTCTAAAATAATACCAGGCGCTGATGTAATCTGATTGGACGATTCGGTACTTGAAGAATACATCAATTTTATCCCGAACACCGGCATTAACTTACAGCATTTCAAAATCGGGGACAATTCAACAACTTCTCAAATAATAGAAACCTCATGTAATTAGAGCAATCTTCAAGTAATTCATGCTGTTTAGAATTAATAAAAAAAAATCTTTCACTTTCTCTTAAGCCTCGGAAATGTCATGCAATAAGACTTCATCAGCTTAAGTAAAAGAGAATTCACAACCGAAAGTACGGTCAGTAAATATTTGTATTTTTCTCATTGCCTTTCTCTGAAAGTATGGTACTGGAAAGCCCCCCCCCCCAAATTTCAGCGTATAAAACTGCCAACAGGTTTAATCCGCGGCTGAGTGATGGTTGAAAAACAGATGGAGCCTCAAAAATGCTTTTCTCCTTCTGCCCAAGTTTATTTACTGCTATATGCTTTAACTTTAAAACAGACTAAATTTTATTCTTTCCATGCGTATTTTTGCTTTATATGATATAGGCTTAAATAGTTTATGCATTATGCACAACGATATAATATGGATTCAGTTGCATTTGTGCATTTTTCAGATGCTCAGAAAAGATCCATGGAAATAAAAAGAGAGAAAGAAGACAAAGAAACATATTCGCCACAAGAACTTCGTCAAACCCTTGATACACCAGCAGAGCTGCCTACATCCGTAGAAATTGTCTCAAAGATGGATGCAAATAGGCCATCGATAAATGAGGATTTAGTCCCCGATACAATACCAAACTTTGCCAACCTTTTTCAAATCGAGGGAATGTTTGCCGATGATGAAAATAGAGGGTTATTGAAAAGTGAAGTAATTCACCCTGATACGAGTTTTCAACAGTCTACCGCTCTCTTCCCAGCAGAGAGAACGCCCACTGAAGACGAAAAAGAGTATCTAATGTCAGAAACTCCTAGTGAAACTGTCAAGCGTCGTGCTGAAGAAGAATTGATTTTCACAAAGCCTAAAAAGATGAAAGGAACTTATTCTTCGAAATTAGTGAAACCAGCAATTTCTGATGTTGTTATTACGACAGAAAACCCTACAGTAGTAAAATTATCAAGCTCTTCAACTAATTCTAATTATGAAGGGAACAGATTACCAAACACTACATTTCAAAATACTGGAGGATTTCAAGCAAAAGCTGAATGTAGTGAAACCAACAGCCCTGGCAGAACAAGCATAAATTGCCATACTATTCAAACCAGAACTGAGAAAAATGAAACCTCTGAAAATATCGATCCTCCCATGGAAAAGTATTCTCCTTTTGCGATAGATATTGAAAGAGGAATTTTGAATGATACAAATGATGATCAAAATTTTGTTGTCCATCCCTTGGATAATGATGTTCATATAAAAGTCGAGCAGAAGTTGAATGAAAATAATATTGAAGTCATTGTAGTGCTGCCATCTGACGCTTTTGTCAATCAACACCCAGACATCTCATCTTATAACTCTCATTTACGCTGTGAACTGGGCAAAGAAAATGATAACAGCAAAGGAACCACTGGCCAAATTTGTATTTCTAATGTTGTTTCCGGTTATGCTGTAGAAGACGTGTCAGTTATTACTAATACTATTAATGAAATGTTTAATTCTATTTGTATGACATTAACGCAAAATAAGGATCTCGCTGTCAACTCTACAACAGTTCCAAATATTTCTTCAAATGTTAATCGGATAAATATGAATCATGAAGATCATTCATCAAAAAATGGCCAAAATAATCCTAATGAAAGCGGTGAATTCAATGATAGTCATAGGGCAGTTTCAAGCTCAGACTTAGCTTCTTGTACTGAACTACTTCTACGGATAAAAGATTTGTTGCAGGTTGTTAATGAACAACAGTCTAAAGAAATGGTTAAAGACGTGATAGAAAACTGTTCAGTTAGCACTGAGGAAGCACAGCAAAATGAGGTTCCTGACGAAAATAAGCCAAATATCGATTCATCCGCTAATGAATTGAAATTTGGTAACCAATTAAAGTGTGTAACAGAAACGATGGAAGTCCAGGAAAAGGCATGCAACCATGAACAACTTCAAACTTATGAAGACATAACACAGGAAAGTACTGACTCTAATTTTGAAACTCCTGACTTTGTATCATTTGAAACGCCAAGGGACCTTGCCATTGGACCTCTTCAGATAAGCATTCCTCTTATCCCTAATGATGATTCCTTGGATGATTATTCGGCATTGTGCGAACCAATACTTTGCACTCCTTTAATATATTTTAATGGAAATGCAAAAGTTGACATGTTTGATTTATCTCATATTCTGCCAACTCATTTTCCTATTCGACCAGAAACAGTTTCTAATTCAGCCGAAAAGACTGGATTATGTTTACCGGAAAAGGGAGGAAACCTAGATGATGAAAGGCAACAGTATGATTCTCCAAATCTGCATTTTGAACCATCTACAGAGATTAGTGAATCATGCTCGGTCAGTGCGATGAATTATGAGACAGATAATTGTCCGTCTACCATTTCTCTATTGTCATTAGATGACAATAATAGAAGAGACACTTATAATGGTCTGTCGATAGAGTCAAAAGAAAATCCGAATGAAGGATTATTCTCAAAAGAGTATCTTCGCCAAATACTTAATAATGTCATGGGTGCTGCAGACTCTAATATTAATGCCTCATCAAGCCCACCAGTTCATCCAATGGTTGAGTCAAACATAATTAACGAAGAAAATGTTTGTGAAAACCCTCGTGAAACAAATTTACCCCAAAATAATTCGAATGATGCAAATGAGAGATCGGAGGCCACCATAAAAAATTCAGAGGTTTCCCAATATAATTTGTCATTTCTTAACTTTTGAAGATCCTCCAAACAAGATATAAAGATCTGAAGATACCTACATATCTATGATTTCTAAAATTAAAAATTGTTTTATGCAAGAAAAGTAATGCATGTGCAATACTGATTGCATTATCCGTCGGATTATCATATCGTTAAATAACTCACTTCAGATTTTCAAACAACATATCAGTATCTTCATTTAAAAAATAATAATTTTAAGTAAAAGATGAACTTTTTAAAAAGTTTCTACATATTTGGACTAAGCCTTCTTCACAGAAAGTAAGTGAATTCCACATCTTCAATGCTCAATACTATTGAAATTCTAGTTTTGCTAGTAATAATTCTTCTACATAACTTAGAGACTATAACTGTGCAATATTATCTATCACTGCTATCATAGATAGAAAAGTTGATGTTCAATTAAATTAGCATGTGAGAAAATAAGACAAAATAATTGAGACACTTCAACAAAGTCTTATAATATCCTGTAGCAATATTTGTAGAATTAAAAAGAGATGAATAATAATAAATGTGTGAATAATGCTAGTTCTGAGTATTTGTTATAGCAATTTGTCAAGAAGCTGAAATAGCAAAATAATAATTATTATTCGGCAAATATTTTATTTCTTAAAATTATGAATCATCCTCTTCATATTAAATATTGTTTTTATATTTAAATCTCAGTACTTACATAAGTATTTGTTGAAAAGAGAAGCATTCAGAAAATTCTTTCTTTTAAAAACAATACAGAGAACATGGTAACTATGATGAATAATTAAGTGAACAAAAGAATTTTAAAGAAAAACAAATTTCTACTTTTATGGATTTTAATCTATAGCATATAACTCTAAAATTTGCACCCCCCTTTTTTTATTGTTACTGGATATAATTGTCTATTTTATTTGTTAAATCAATTAAATAATTTTTGATGCATTTTTAAATAGGAATTCTCAGAAATACTAATCAGTTGAAACTTGAAAATCAGATATTTAATAAAATCTATGAGATAAGTAATGAAAGATACAATTTGTTTTTAATTTTAAATTGTTAAAATAAAAATATGTGAATACTTATTCCCACAAAACGCACTGTTTCTAATGCAAGACTTTTCTTCTTTTTAAATAAAAACTTATTTTTATAAATAGAGATTTACTAAAATTTTATAGCTATATAATTTCTCAAACAAAAGTAACAACTACATAATATTTAATAAAATAATATATGAAATAATTTCTATGTTGTCCATGTAGAAATGGAACTTATGGTATTTTGACAAAAAAAAAATAATAATAATATTTCAATATCTTGCAGATCGATTAATCATTTATATATATATATATATATATATATATAAAGGCATATGCATTTTTCAAATAATTTTAAATGCAGTCTAAACTAATAATGAATATGAATACATGTGCAATTACAGTGGTGCTCTATAAATCAGGTCGTCTGATCTACAGCTGTCAAATTTATATTTTTAAAAGTGAAAATGTGCATCTCAGAATTTTTTTAAATTAGAATTTTAAGTTATTATTTATTTTAATTATTTAATTAATCTGAAATTTTTCTACGATAATTTCCAAAAATATTTTGATAAAAAAATTAATTTTATGCTGTTTCAAAAATTTTTTTAAAAAAATGTCTTTTTAATATTACCAATTCCATTATGTGATCGATTGTCTGACCGCATATATATATATTTTCCATTGCTAAAAGTTAGGGAACAAAGATAGAAATTAATATTTCTGTACTTTACGTCAGGGGTTAATGAAATGAAGGTATAATGCCATGAAACCGAGAAAAATAGATAATAGATATTTACTTTTTTAACAGTGAATAGATGTCAAAGAATTGATCTCCATTTGAAAGGTTCATGCATATAGAGAGCAGAGTATGTGTAAGACTATTAAAATGACATATCTTTAAAAGTCCTTTGTCCGAATCATGAAGTTATACTTATGTAATTAAATAAACTAATATTCTCAAAAACCATCTGATCGCCAAGGGCGAATAATTTAAAATAAAAAAGTTTCTATCAATTTCGACTGAGCGATCTATGGAAATTTGGATATTCCTATCTATGAAAAGGTGCAAACATTCCATGAATGACTCAAAGGTATATTAATCGCCACCCAAAGCTTCTTCATTACTGACTGGTCTCAAATTTTGAAAATGTTGGTTGTTCTAAAATAGTAATATTTAAAATTTCATAATTCAATCAAATTTAATGGCAAAAAAAAAAAAAAAATTAAAGTTGAAGTGCCAAGAATATTTTGCAGAATATGATACCTTAGAGCAAAGGACTGCATAAAGTTTCTAAAAATTTAATATTAGGCTAAAAGAAAAAAAATGACGTAAGTGTAATAATGAAAATTGTTTTATTTAGTTTGAATCAATAAATATTTTAATGATTGATGAATTAGAATATTTTATTGAATTTCGCATTTTTGAATAACGAATGTAATATTCCCATACACACTGCCAGTTCTATAAGTCATAATTAGTAAAATATTCTTGAGACACTAACATTTTAATTAAATAGGCAGGTTTATTTTATTGCTATAAAAATTTAGTAAGTTATGAAAAATTCAATATTAGTGACCTATAAAAGCCTAAGACTTTAAACTTAATTGACCATCTCAAAGAAGATAAGTAAATCAGGGTCCAGAGTTTCTCCATGTCGGATTAATAAAAAATTATAAAATTTTTGATTGCCGTAAAAAATAATTCAAAAGTTCATTACTTGATTAGACTTGGCAGTTGAAGAGGGTTTTTGATTTAAAAATTGAAATATCAATAATATTACATTGAATATGATTCTTTAGGACTAAAGAATCGTATAGATTCCATAATTTGTTTCAGATGTATACTTATTGACTAAAAAAATAAAATATTATTACTATTATTTACATTCTTAAAATCTTTGTGGAAGTAAAACTAAACACTAAATTTTATGACAAATCACATAATTCTTTGAGGTAATGCCTAAATTATGAAAATTATTTTATAATTCATATAATACTTTAGTGACAATTGTTCATCTTTTTATATTCAAATTTCTTTTAAATAAAGAAAAAACCGATTTTACCAAAAAAATGTTTTTGTATGTTTATTTAAATTTAATCACTTCTATTTTGATTTCAAGAGCAAATTTTATGGATGATGACAGAATATTAGAAAGGCGCATAGTTCAATGAACTGAACAGCTTTAGATTTACATAATAATATGAGTTAATCTGATTTCAAAATTAGAAGTTAAAAAATGCTTTATTGAAGAATTTATTCAAAAAGAAGCCCCATTATATAAAATATTTACAGGTAAATTTTAGCAAACATTAATCTCTCTAAGCCAACTGGTCATCTAAAGAAGCTAGTGTTAAAAAAAATGCTTATTAATGATTCTTGAAATTTATACCTATACAAACAGTTAAAATATGCTACTAAATTTATCTCAAATGTTATTTTTAAAAGTATTGACTACCTGTAATTGTAAGTTCTTTTATATCTACATAATGAAGAGTTAATCTTGAATTTAAATGTATTTTTTTTTTATTTTAGATTATTCAAAATATATTTAAATTTGTCATTACATAAATATATACTACTGTAATAAAAATATGCTACAATACATATACTCTGTATTAAATCTCCTTCAAAGTAATTCATGCATAAAGTAATCTTTTATCGAACAGACCACAAGTCAAATTCAGTTGTCAAAGAAATAAAAATTCATATAGAAATAGGAAAAGTCACAGGTTGCTCTATCAGGTTTAGGAATCATGTTTATGGAATGTTAAAAACTCACGATTAATTTCCCTTTGAAATGGTGCATTTTCTTGATGAAAAAGCCATGAGTTCTCACACATATTTTAGACCAATTGCTTCACAAAAAAATGCATCAGGCAGCCAATAATAATCATTATTGGCTGCCTGATTAATTGGTAGGATTTCATTATGTAAAAAAAAAGTTAACAAAATTCTGATTTTATTTATTACACATCATTCACTTTCCTGTTATATTGTTTTGTTATTAATAGCATATATTTTTGCTATATCATATCGGAAATAAAACTTTTTTTAAAGAAATATCTTTGAGAAAGCATTGCTCAAACTATTTGAGGTTGCTTTTGCTATAGAAGCAAAGATTTTAATACAACTTGAAATGCAATGTGTTGTAGTTTTAAATGATGTTTTAAAATTACATAATATGAACCAAATGATAAAGAATAATTTCTTGAGTAATGTCTCTTCACTTGTCATCGGATTAGAATCAAACCATCAATCCATAAATTTCATTCTTATCTTAATCCTTAATTGAAATGGATGGTTTACCAGATCATGGATTATTTGTAGTAAATTCTAGGACATTGAATTTATTCCAGTCAAATACTATTGTTTCAGGTTTACAGATATTAATTTTGAATATTTCAAATGAATTAATAGCAGAAATTTTATTGTGGAAACAAAATTTAATATATGCTCTTTTCTCAGTCACATTTACCACTCTGCATAATCAATAGAATGAAAATTCTTATTAAGGACAAAAGTAATTTCAGACAAACAAATTATATAAAAAACAAATTTTTAAAATCAATACCTACTTTGGTTAAAAAAAGAATTTTTATTTTAGTTACTTTTTATTAAATAATTACAATTAATATAAATGACATAATGACAATATTAAGCTGCAAAATAGAAAGCAAATTTCCTGGTAATTTTCCATTATCCTTTCTATATTTGGTGCTGGAACTCGCAGCCCAAGGGATGCGAATCCAACGCCATACCAACCAAACTATCCTGGCGTAACAATTACAATTATTATAAATAATTATTCAAAAAATTTTACTAGCATTAAACTTTCCATGACAATTGAGGTTCAAAGTCAAAGCAAAATGTGTGCTTTTTCTACATTAGTTGGTGTAATGCAATACATATTAGAACTTTCTAATTTCCTTTATTCTGTATCATTTTAATTCGAAAGTATTTCAAAATGAATGGGAAAAATCTATTAATTAACAATATTTAATTTTAAATGTATCAACCATTATGAAAATATATGGAATCGTTTGAAATAATCGGATGAAAACATGTTAATCCTAACCTTTTTGGTGCGGGGTAAAAACAAACTGAATTCGTTACTTATTTGGCGGCGGAGAAATTAAGATTTTTGGCAAGAAAGTTGGTTTTAAATTAATTAATAAAAAATTAGTGAACTAATATTTAAAAAAAACTGTATTAACTTCAAATGTCACTCTCTACAAGTTTTAAAGAATTTACTTGAACTTGATTGAATGAATAAAAAGTATTTGATAAACAATTGAAAATTTGAACAAGATATATATATATATATATATATATATATATATATATACACAAACTCACAGGGAGAGTGTGGAATAATAGTAGGTATTGAAAAATGATAAGTGAATTCTTATCTACTTCATATGTTTACAGAAGTCATAAAAATGTTTGATGAAAGTTTGCAAATGGCATGCACTAAAAATGCATTTTGGTTGAAGATTCTAGATAATTTTGATTATCTTAATTAGTATATTAAATAAAAAATTATAGTCAAATTAGTACAAAGAAATGCAAAAACTGATCATTTGGTATAACATATTAAATTTGTCTTACCTTAAAAAATATGTTTTAATTAGAGCTTAATATTCAATTTAAATAAATTTTTCTGATGCAAATTATTTAGCATTCAAAATCTGAAATATTGAGGAGGGATGCTTGTGTAATAGATTAATGTACAACATAAATTTTAACAAGCAACATTTTGCCATTAGAAGATAACAGTTTATTCAAAATCATATAAATGTAATACAAACTATATATAATAAACAAATTATTGCACATGTGTCAAAAAATTGCAATTAATAAATCACCTTTTAAATCATGAAATTCCAATATTTTTTTTTATAGAAAATGCATCTTTTACCCCGGAGGCCACAACATCTGTCTTCCTCCCAAAACATGAACGTGTAAATGATAAACTGACTGAGCTCCATCGGGACCATTGTTAATGACTAGAAAAATAAAAATATTAATTATTCACTAAAACTAATTTTTAACAGCTAAAATTAATTCTTTCATATAAACTTAAAATACACCTGAAATAACACATACATTTTATGCACAATATGTATAATCTGGACTGAATTAAGCCACATAATAACTGTTAAGCAATTCCAAAACCAAATGTTATTTATTTCAATCTAATCACTTATCTGAGCAACAATTGATTTCAAAGTTTTATGTACGAAAAAATTAAAATTCAAAATTAGTTTTAAACAAAATGGCAGGAAAACCGTGAAACTTTAATAATGATTATTGTTGTACACAATAGTTATTATTGTGTGTTTTTGTTTCCCGTAATTTTTCATTTGCTTTTATATTTATAAAATTTGGTGTTTCTTTTGCCTTAATTGGGATTTTTCGGATCACAAATGGCTTTATATCCAGACAATAGTCAAGCCCTTCACAGAAAAAAAATCCCTTTTTTGGAATCCCTGCCTGATGGTGACCTTTGAAAAAGTCATCAAGCCGGATTTTCTTTTCTTTGATGAACTTGATAATTTTCTACTTTCGTTTTGTTCATCTGTGTTTTAGGAGTAACTGCAGCATAAGTGCTGTCTAAGTACATTTGTGTTTGATAATATTATAGTTAGCCGGTTCATTTCCTTAACAGTTTAAAATTGCAATTTTTAAAAATATTGTTAATTATTATTAAATTGTTTACTTCTTTATACTATATATACATATATAGTGATCTCAGTTTTTCATACTCTACATTTAATATTATAACTATGCAAAATGGAGATGTTTTTTTTTTGAAAATATTAATTTACAATAGAAGAAAATATTAATTTACAATATTTTGAAGGTCAACAATATTTAACAATAACATATTCTTAAAAATAAAAATAAGGGAGTGCAAATTCAATATCTTATTGCTTTTAAATAAAATTTATTTATTTATTTATTTTTACATAAATATGCACTTTTGTATAATTACATGTTGGATAGCTCATTCTTTTACACCCACATTTTACATAGCGTTCTATGAAATTTACAAAAGAAAGAATTTTAATATTACAAGATGTTAAAGTTCTAAAATTCTGTCTGTTCATCTAAAAAAAATAATAACATTCCCCTAAATTTTGACTTTAATTCCTGAACGCGGGCTCAGAAGATATTTTACTGCCGATAGTTTCGTTTCAATCTTGATTTAGAAATTGTTTTAGGTTTTTACGTTGGTGATCACAATGGAAAGATTACCGAAAAGGTACAGATGTTAAGCTACTGCCTAAGATCCCTTACAACTTCAGGGATTTCCAAGATTTTTTAAAAATTTTTGTTTTGTGTGTGGCAAAGACATTTCTTTTTATAGGGACATTCTGCTTGAACGTATTCTAAATAAAATCAACATCCGTTTAAATTGTTGAATTAACACACACACACACTCATTTTATGTTAATAGATTTGAATGCTTGCAAATCAATGAGGCCTTATTCGTGCTTAGTTTGCAAACAAACTCAACAATTTCCTTTTAACTTGAAAGAAAAAAGTCATTCTGCAATCACAAAAGAAAGGGCCGGGGAAATAACAACAGAAATTCGGAAAATAGTTCCACTTGTGTCATTGAAGGAGACACTCCTTTCAAGGATGAAAGGGAGAGACATATACGTCCTTGACTTTATGTAGAGGGGTTGACAATGTTCAGTAGATTCCTGTTTATTCTCGTTTTCCATCTGTATTCATTTATTAAACTACAAGTTTATAAATCTGACGTTGCTTGCAATCAAAATACTTCGTTGGTAATAGTTTTAAAAAAATCATTCTTTTTAAAATATTATAACAAACATAATACTTATAGCGTTTCATCTTTTTAATTAAAAGCTGAATGTCAGTTAAACCAGATAATTTTTTAACAAATGCCGATTAAATTCTTTATTGCACAACAGTCTGCATTTGGTAATAGTTTCTTGAATTTGGAAGAAAAAAAAAAAAAAAACTGGCGAAAATTAGATAAAAATTACAGAGAAATAAAATTGCAGCCATAAAACGGGAGAAGTTTGAATTTTCAGATGGTGTAATTACATTTCTTGTAGAATAATTTACTCAAAAGTTATTTTTGAAAAACGATACAATTTTCAGTGTATTGTTATTCACTGAATATTTAATTAATTTCCATACTTTGAAAAGTTAACAGCATTCTCTTTTTTTTTTTCAAATATTAAGCATACGATTTGACTTATTTCGGCCCAATTTAGATCCGTAACATATACACACAGCCGCAGTGATCAGTATTTATATTAAGATTATATTTTTTATTCTCCAATTGGCAATTTTTTACCGATTTTTTGAAGATAACCAGTTTTCAAGCTTTGTTTTACGAGTAGAGAATACATAAGTATAATTTTTAAAATTAAAAATTTACTAAAATTTTTTATTTTTATTTTTGAATGGCTTAAAGGGAATTAATTATTTTTGCATTCTCTCTATATACTACAAGAATTTTTTAAAAATGTAACATGATACTAAGAAAATAATTAAGAAGCATATAATAATTGAAAAATGATTTTAATAGCAAATATTAAGAGGTATAAAAACAAATTATTGGAGTCTCAAGCTTACACATTTTAACCTTTTGCCCTGCTTGTTTTTTTAAAATGAATTAAACTCATTCATTCTTTCCATCTCAATTATGAAATTTCTTTTCCCTGTAACAGATATGTAGCTTCATGAAGGAACATTAAGCAATTAGATTCTGTGAGTTGTTACATTTGCACAAAGAAATTTTTTCATTCTTAAATTCTAAAATATTAGCTCTTTTAATTATAGGTAAGCGTTTTATATTGATACAGTTTATATTAATATTTCAATGATTACATTATTCAGATCATCTAAAGTTCCTTCATGAAATTCAAGAACTACATATTCTTATAACAAAAATACGAATTATTCGTTTCATGGGGGGCTATTTAGCTCCCTTTTTATTCTTTCTTTGAAAAAATATACTATTTTGATTATCGGCAGCATCAAAATTTTAAAAAGCATTTTTCATGATTCATAAGAATTGCTTCTTTGAAAAGGAGATAAAATAACTTTTTGAAGAACTATATATCTTTTTTAATCATTCCCTAGAATTTTTTTTTTCTTTATTCTCATGTCATATTCCTTTAACAAAAATACGAATTACTCGTTTCTAGAGAAAGAAACAAAAATTGGGATCATTTATTATTCTTTCTTTTGAAAAATATTCAATTTTGATTTTCGTCAATATCAGAATTTTTAAAAGCATTCTGCAGAATTCATATGAATTGCTTCTTTAAAAAAGAAGATAAAATGAAGAACTTTTTGAAGAACTACATATATTTTTTAATCATTCCGTAACATTTTTTTCTCTTTTTTTGGCGTCTCAACGTTAGAAAAAGATATATATTTCTGTAATTGAAGTATGTTCATTTTCTTTAAGGTATACATTTAACGTTAGAAAAAAAAATAAACATATATTTAACGTAAGAAACAAACATAAAAAATATAGTTTAATAAGTTTTCTTCCTCCTCAGTAAAATGTGCACCTTTCTAAAATAAAATCTTAAGAACTTAGTTCAGAAGCATCGACAGCGCACTACTTGTGTACTCACTCTATTATAAGGCAAACAGAGCAATATCTTATTTGTACACTGGAAACATTTGCCATGTTCTTACAACTTGATGATACCGAACATCTATTAAAAGGGGGGCTAAAATAGGCTGCTCTCCATAAATTTATGGCTGAATGAAATTCAGTTGTAAAATAAATCATTCGATCCCCTCAGCTCCAATTGGTTAAGTGGCTCCATCTGTTGCCAAGGGTTCAAGAAAATATTTTAAACTCTTTCAATCGAAGTAGTTACAAGGCAGTTAAAAATATCATAACTTGTATAAAAGAACCCGTTTTATATGAAGTTATATCCTACTTATAAATAATTGGGTGATATATATCTGTGTGTGTAATGATATTTTAAAATCTAAATTAAACCTTAATTAACAAATTTTTATCTTAATTTAGTCCATATTAACTTTATTCTAAAATATCCTCTTATTTCCAGATCCCAATCTACTTTTCCTATTTAATTAACTCAACAAAGGCTTTGTAAAATTGCTGAATCTGCTAAAAATCGACAGTTCACACACTCCGAATGAAAGGATAAAATATTGTCCAGCTAAGTACATTGTTAGATCCCTACGATTCCCTTACTTGTGGTTGACAAATGTCAGAAATTCCTATTAAAGTATCACAGTATATATTCAATAAAGTATGTATTCACAGGAATAAAATTTTCATTAGCTTCTCCTCATTTCGTTTCGTGTCTTCTGTGTTGCCCTTCACTTCTGCTTGTACATAGTGTGGGTTTCCAGGAATGTAATAAAACGAACTTAAAAATTCGTAGGTCTCTCCTGTGTCTTTCAAGCTGCCTTCTGCTTCAAACAAAAAATTATGCGTTTATATTATTATTTTAACATTATGTATTTGATTTACGTCAGTTCTTCCGCTTTCAAATATATTAAATTCCAACGATTTTTTTAAAAAAGAGAGGTTATCAAAGGAACTGAATAAATCGTTAATATGTAAATACACTGAGTGCCAGGTTTTCCAGTTACATTATTTAAAATTTTGCACATAATATATGTGTATACATTTAATAACAAATCAATAATTATTTTCTGTTGCTTCTGCAATTATTTTATTTTGCCATGAGATTTAAAAAATAATGTGCAAATTTATTTACAACTAGCCGCCCTTGGCGACCAGTCGGTTCGCCAGTATTAATGCTCGCTAAAATTTTCATATAATATTTTATTTAGCTGTGTCTCATAACAGGTTTTTCATCAAAATATTTTTAAACCAAACAAATTTTGATAATCATATAATTCATTTAGAGTATTATTTAGTATTATTTTCTTCAGATGTTCTGTTCATTGTGCTATTCATCTTTCTCTTTGTATCCGAGCAATGATTGTCCCGGAATTGATATTTTACTTAAATGGTGGAGGGAAAGGTCTAAAATTCTACATTTTCATAGAATAATGAGATTCAAATTTTCATAAATGTAAACACACTAAACAATAAAGACAATTGGTTTTTAAGAGATGCGAAAGTTTAAAAAAAGCTCGGAAAATGCCGCGCACAGAGGAAATAATATTGATACACACACATCCTTCTTTTCTTTTTTTTTTTCTATCCTTTTTTTCTTCACTAATTTTGTTTCTACAAACCCTATTTTCACTTTGTTATTCTTTTTTTTTTCTTCCGTGCCGAAATTTTATTTTGAGCAGGAATAGATTAAATATTCATACAGACTAATAATAAAAGCAGCTATTTTGTTTCTTTTTTAAACATCCCGTTATCTATGAATGAAAACCAACTGACTTCGCGCATTTCTTTCTAAACAAATCATAATTTATTACTTCCTGCTATCTCACTCAGTTGGCGTGGGGGAAGGAAATGCAGATTTTTGGCGGGAAAGTTAGAAAAGTATCGTTTTAACTATTTTCCTCGCAGTTTTTTCATTTTTTCTCTGCATAACAACCATCCTCGTGTCTTAACGAAACTATTAAACAAAAAATTAGCCGAATCGGTCGAGCCGTTCTCCAGTTTTGCGCTTAGCAACGCATTTCGAGCTCCATTTTTATTATAATAGATATCAAAGCCTTATATTTTATTTGTTGTGATAATTATGCTCTAAATTCCATATTTCGGTTATTGCTTTTCTTTCCATCAAAAATATTTTACTGTCTATATATCAAAATTATTTGTAAGCATATATACAATAATTATTTGATAAAC
This sequence comes from Argiope argentata, assembly GCA_026289955.1. Lineage (NCBI taxonomy): Eukaryota > Metazoa > Arthropoda > Arachnida > Araneae > Araneidae > Argiope > Argiope argentata. The sequence goes on along the minus strand of JAOUZG010038877.1, from coordinate 451,951 downwards.
AGCCCAGATAATTACTTATTATAGTTTATTAATTACTAGCCGCCTTTGGCTAGGTGACCAGTCGGTTCGCCAGTATTAATGCCAACTAAAGGGTCCAATCAATTTTTTATATATTGTTACGTTTTTAGCGTAGCGGGTTCGGATTGAATGGACTTTGTATGAGGACAGCACAAACAAATTTATTTACAGCTATTTACAGGATAATTGATAGAGTAACAAATTTTAGATAAGTACAATTCAGCAGTCAACAGTCACTTACAGCGTAAAAGAAAGTCTTACGCACAATAACACAGTTTGAAAAACAGCTATAGTATAGCACAGCAGCAGCGAGCTCAATAACACAGCGTTAACAGCAAACGCAAACACAGCTCACTAATCCTTTAGTCCAGCGAGACGCTTTTTATCTCAGAGCAAACTCTGAACTAACTCGATCAAATCACTATAGCAACTAACTCACTCACGCCGGCTACTCGTCCTTATATAGCCGAGAAGCGCGTGCACCTGAGTCTCGTGGAAATTCTCAAAACATCGCGCACAATCTAGCGGCTACTAGATTATTCCTTTCGCCAAACCAATCAAGCTGGCGCGAGGCTCCTCGCCAAACGTGGCCAACTTTGGCGAGTTTCCGTGCCGCTCGCCCGCTTGTAACATTGCCCCCTCCTCAAGGACTGCACGTCCCGGGCAGTACAGACCCCGAGCAGAAGGCACTCAAAAGTAACAATTCCATACGCACAAAATTACAGACATAATCATTGAAAAAGAATTAACATAAAGAACACTATTTACAAATATACAGGTCATATTTACATAAATGAGGAAACCATGGTTTCAACTAAGTATTTGACAAATCACCATAATAAGGGGCTAGCCGGTCGTAATGTACTACTCTTGGTTTTGAGTTCGGTGACTTCCTTATTCGAACCACGACGTCATTCAGTCTTTTCAGGACTGTATAAGGGCCTTCCCAGGAAGACTGCAGCTTCGGAGAGAGTCCCTTTCGTCGAATCGGGTTCCAGAACCATACCTTGTCACCTTCCTTTAATTCATGTCCGGTGGCTTTAGTGTCGTACCTGGTCTTCGTCTTCTCCGTCGCTATGTTGATCCGATCTCGGGCAAACCTGTGTACGTCTTCTAAACGGGCCTGGAGGTCTTGAACACAATCCACAGGCGAAGAAGGCGTATCCGGTGGACACCCGAACTGAAGATCACAGGGCAGTCGGAGTTCTTTTCTATTTCCATTGTCCGTCCGAGGAAGAGGTCCCAAGATGTCAGAGGCCTGTCTTTCAAATGGTGCGCCTACATTATCCCGCTGTAACGTATCACGACTGTGTGTTTTCGGTCCTTTACGGGCGTTACAGTCATCACATGTTCTGCACCATTCTCGAACATCCTCTTTCATGTGGTTCCAATAGAAACGCTCCCGGACATTACGAGTTGTCTGCATGACTCCGAAGTGACCACCTGCAGGACTGCTGTGTAAATCCCTCAGTACTTGATTTATCCTTGATCGGGGAAGTACAAGTTGCCACTTAACTGACTTCCCATCTTCGGACTCCCGTTTTCTATACAAGATGCCATTCCTAATTTCGAGTGAATTCCAGAGAGCCCAATAACGTTTAGTTCCAGTACTGAGACTTGAAATGTCCTGCCAGTCAGGTCTTGAGTTGTTCGATTCCATAAATTCCATAATCAATTTAATGTCAGGATCATTTCTTTGTTCTTTGCGAACCTCCTCATCACTCCAGGGATCAGATTGACGTGGAGTGGCTCCTGCAATTTGGCGCACAGTTGATGTATCAATCCCATGTTTCTTTTCCGCAGAGGAACAGTTGCGACAACCCTCAGAGCAGGGTTTTCTTGACAAGGCATCTCCATTTCCTCCTCCAGATCCCAAATGGAAAAGAGTCACGACTTCTGATGTGGAGTGTAGGAAGTTATTTTTAAAGTCAATTACGAAGTCATACTTCTTCAGAAAGTCCATACCAAGTATGAAATCATCTGTAATTTCCGCTACGTAGACGACATGGTCATAAGTAGCATCCCCAAATCTAATTTCAATATTCATTTTTCCGATAATTGGGATTCTGTCACCAATGACTGTTTCGAGGGTGACGCAGGACGGTGTCCAGAGAATTTTCCTCCCAAGTCGTTCTGCAACATCTCTACGCATGATGGTTACGTTGGCTCCTGTGTCAACGATCATTCGGCAGGGGATTCCGTTGACGAAGGCATTAACAAATACACCATTTTCACCACTGCCTCTTGAAGATATCTGTAAAGCTCTCAAGCGGTTTTCCTGGTTGCTTCTAGAAGAGTCTTTAACCCGTTTATCGAAGCGGACTGAACAGTTCCTTCGAACATGGCCCTCTTTGCCGCATTTCCAACATTTCACAGTTCTCTGGCCATGTTTGTTGGACCTTTCACGTCTTTCCCGGATAAACTGGAAAATTGTTTTCATCATTTCAAATAAATTTTGCAGCGAAGGATCCGATGCATCTTGAACCGTAGCACCTCTAACTGAATGGCGATCCCTCCGTGAAGCTTGCTGAGCTGCTTCAAATTTCATTGAGTAAACTAAGGCTGATTTCAAGTCCTTCAATTCAGCCATTCGCAGTGACTTTTGTATCTCTGGATCCCTCACACCGTCTATGAAATACTGCAGGGCCAGTGTTTCCCGTACCTCGGCAGGACAGTCGGAGAAGGCAAGATGGGAGAGCCTCTCTACATCTGCTGCAAGCTCTTGCAGACTTTCGTTCGATCGTTGTTGCCGGGTCTTTAACTGAAGACGGCTATAGTCCTTGAGGCACTTTTCTCCGAAGCGCAACTCCAGAGCGTTTGAAAGAGCATCAAAGTTCAGATGTTGATCTTCGGGAACATTTCTCAAAATATCAGCAGCTTCTGCCCGTAGTGATGCAGCCAGTTGACGAGCCTTCGTGACTGGATCCCAACCATTGGCTTCTGCGACGATGGAGAATTGAGTCTTGTAGACTTGCCAAGATGTTTTTCCGTCGTACGTGGAAACTTTAATACTTGCCTTGGGAATAATAGGCACAGATGGAGCTATTTCAGGCTCTCGAACATTCGGGGATTGGTTTTCAGGTTTTACCTGTACACCTTCCACTTTCTTTAATCTTTCATCCATTTTTTTAAATTTCTCTTCAAAACTCTGCTGGATATTCTGAATCTTTGTATCGTTCTCTTGAACCTTTTCCGCCAAAGCATCCACTTTGGTGTTGATTGCTTCAACAATATTAGCTTGGCCTTGTTCTATCTTCTCCATCTTCTCTTGGCCTTGTTCTATCTTCTTCTCCATATTCTCTTGGCCTTGTCTTATCCCTTCTTTCATTTCTTTAATGAAAGCAAAAAGCTGTTCAAATTTTGCTTTGTCTGCTTCCTCCATCGCTCTAGTCTTCACCATTCAATCCCACTTCTGACACCAGTTGTTACGTTTTTAGCGTAGCGGGTTCGGATTGAATGGACTTTGTATGAGGACAGCACAAACAAATTTATTTACAGCTATTTACAGTTATTTACAGGATAATTGATAGAGTAACAAATTTTAGATAAGTACAATTCAGCAGTCAACAGTCACTTACAGCGTAAAAGAAAGTCTTACGCACAATAACACAGTTTGAAAAACAGCTATAGTATAGCACAGCAGCAGCGAGCTCAATAACACAGCGTTAACAGCAAACGCAAACACAGCTCACTAATCCTTTAGTCCAGCGAGACGCTTTTTATCTCAGAGCAAACTCTGAACTAACTCGATCAAATCACTATAGCAACTAACTCACTCACGCCGGCTACTCGTCCTTATATAGCCGAGAAGCGCGTGCACCTGAGTCTCGTGGAAATTCTCAAAACATCGCGCACAATCTAGCGGCTACTAGATTATTCCTTTCGCCAAACCAATCAAGCTGGCGCGAGGCTCCTCGCCAAACGTGGCCAACTTTGGCGAGTTTCCGTGCCGCTCGCCCGCTTGTAACAATATATTACTTGGTCTCATGATAAGTTTTTCAGCAAAATATTTTTAAGCTTCAAATTTTGATAGTCATATAATTCTCTTATACTATTATGTAGGACTTAAGCAGTCATGATTTTTAGTGGAAATGATGTAACTTCAATTAATATAAATACCTCTTTACTCAATCCAAGCATGTCTTTAGAATAAAACTAAGAACTGAAAGCAGAGTAGTCCGACATTGCAGTTTTATGTTCACAACAGAAATTTAAACATTATAATTTTTTTATAAATTATAATATATCGAGGAATTATTCAGCAAACATTTTACATATTAAATGAAATATCCAGTTTTTAATTTTATTTTTAGATGTATATAAATGCTAATGATAATAACATTTTTTTGTTTATAAATATATTTCAAAAAATTATGGTTTAAATTCCTTTGGTCTTATAGATTCATATTCTATAAAATATTCTTAATATTTCAATTTCTAAATAAATAAATAAACATTTCTATCTTCTGCGATAACATCTGGCTGATTTATTCAGTTCTGAATATTGCATGTTTAGAACAATAATCATTTTCATAATCTAGGTCAATTATTCTAGAGAAACCCTGATTGGCTTCTTTGAGATCTTTATAAAGTGATCTAAAATCGCCAGTTGTTACCGAATAGTTATATTGAAATTTTCATAGATCGACCAGCTTTGATGATTGATTTAGTTGATTGGAGAGCCACTTTTTTTTATTTTAAGGACTTTTTAAGTCTAGAATATTTTGCTAAATATGATTCACAGAGCAGATGATATTATATATGTGTGTGTGTGTGTGTGTGTGTGTGTGATCCACTTGAAGATAAAATTTTATTTTAATTTTATGCAAAATAAATTTTTTAAAAAAATACGATTAAATTAAAAGTTCAATAAAAATAGAATTTTAATTTATAGGTCAAAACATCCATATTTTTCCATTTTTTTGAGCTTTAACTTGATCCAAAAATCAATTTTGTGCTGTAATATTTTCGGAAGCTATATGAAAAAACGTTAAAATTTCGCTTATTTTTTAATTGATTAAACATTCAAAAAAAGGGCTCCGAGTTGCACATTCCAGGCCCCCAAGGTATACATGTACCAAATTTGGTAGCTGTTGGTCGAACGGTCTGGCCTGTAGAGCGCCAACACACACACACACACGAGAGAGAGAGAGAGAGAGCTTTATCATAAGTAAAGATGTAAGCTAATTACTTGTAAAATGTAAAATTGATTATTATGTGATATTTGGAAGCTAAATTTGAGAAATGTTTTTTTGTCCCCTCATGTCGGAAAATTGCTGCCGCTGCCTCCGAGTAGAATTTGACTAACCACTGCATGCACAGGATAGTTATCCATATTTAATGCATGCACTCTCTGTACTTGAAATGGCGCATGCCTTCATCAACCCATATAAGCGCGCCCCTTAGACCCATGTTCCATGAAATAGCTCTCATGCTTGCAGCAGGACACCGTTTTGCTGCACATAAAACACTCTCTTCTAATGCAGACGTTCGGGTGCTTTTGGACCGGCTCACATCCCGCCAGCTCCCTGGTAAAGATCCATTTTCGCAGAGCTAGTGGTGGACACGCTCAAACGCCCGCCGATTCAGTAGTTATCTTTATGGTAAATGGGCTAACCTCTGAGAAGCTCGTTTCCCTCGATGCCGTCCACACCAGATGGGTATCTGGAAGCTCTGCTTTTGTAAAGCGATGCATGCTGTTCTAATTCCAGTGACCAAAGGATCTTTTATTCCCAGATACCATCGGAATCTACTAGTACTTAATAACGTCCTTTTCGATCACATTCTATGACTAAAAATTCTTATTTTAGTACCTTCTATCCCCCCTTTCAAATATTGGCAAATATTTTTGAAACACCCTGTAGAAACAGATATATTGGAAATATATAACTATTAACAGATATATCAACTATTAAAACAACATAAAACTATTATTATTTTATTAAATTATTAACTGGAAGAAATCATTAATTAAAAAGCTGAAAATATATATTTTTTATTTTTAAGTAAATTCTTTCAACGTATATCGAACACATATACATGCCCTTCCCCTTTCCTTTAAGTATGGTCTTCACTCATTATAGTTAGTAAATTTAAAAATTCTGGATTGTTTCAAAATCAATGTAAATGTTTCTGTTTTAATTTTAGAAATCTCATTTAATACTAGCATTAGTAAAAATAAAGCACATGTAAATTTTCAGTTCTTTACTATATCACTGCAGAGATTATTTTTCCTTCATTGGCTTCGAATAATTGTTATATGAAATACCTATAATATATCAGTTCATCTACAAATTTAGAAATATTTTCCAACATCTGATCAGCAAGTGAACATGATTATATATATATAGACCAATAAAAATATTTTAAAATTTAAATGAGGATTACAATCACATTTGAATCCATGACTCTAGTAATCAAATCAAATAGAATTTTGTTTTAAAAAAATCAACGTAATTAAAAATTCTTTAAGTTGGAGTAGCTGCATATTATATTAATTTGATAATTCAATTTGCTTGTTTGTCTTTGCAAATCAATAAATTTTTTTACTAAGCATTTTAAAAAATGCTGCTGCAAAAAAAATTTTTTATGTAATTTTAAGAAAATTGTAACATTTTTTTTCTTTTGCCAAGACTTCTTTATGAAACCCATTATGAGAGCAGTGTAATGAGGTAGGTGAAAAGAAGGTGTAAAAAATATTCTGAAAGAATAAATAATCTGCTGAGCCAATGAAAGGAATTATAAATACTGCTTCTTTTTTCTGCATAACTCAGAAAATTTAATGAAACCATAGTTCAACAGATTAGGAAATTATTGTAAGAATATACATATTTTAGAAATTATGTTTTATATATATGCATTTACAAAGAGTTTATATTTATTACTGCAAAATCATGTTATGTATATATAATTTGACTAAAATGAGAAAACATAACCAATTAGATTTTTTTCTCTTCCTTATATGCTTAAACATATCATTAATTTTTGAAGAAATAACATTTTTACATAAGCATGCTGTAAATATAGGTTAAGGTACAATTTGGAAAAAAAATGTTATTCTTATATATAAAATATATTTCCTATGCTTAAATACCGGGTGGCCAGAAATAAAACACCCCTACTCTGACCTCCCTGGATATCGAACTACTCAGTGTAAAGGCTTGAAAATTTGTGGACATACTATTCAAAAAATGGGGAAACGGATTTCACGAAAAAAAAAATTTAGTTCCAGAAATCACCGATAGGTGGCGCTGTACCACTGGACGTATGCTGAAAAGACACAAAAACACGTTTTAAACACATTTTATTTGAAAGTACCAAGCATACATGAAACAAGGACGTTATCGATGCAGGGAATGCTGCTCAATATGGTTCCCTTCCTGAAGATGTAAAATGTGAAGTCTGTGGACAGCTTGTTCAACTGCGGATCGTAACTGGTCATCTGAGATGCTTCTCACATGCAGACTGATACTCTCTTTCAAATCTGCCAAGGTTATCAGACGTTCTCGATAAACAAGGTTTTTTAAGTGTCCCCAAAGCCAAAAATCACACGGATTAAGATCCGGTGAACGAGATGGCCAAGTTGTCGGAAACGCGCGACTGATTATTCTGTCAGTGGTGAAATGTTGGCGAAGAAACTGTTGCACAGGGAGTCCAATGTGTGGAGGTGCTCCATCTTGCATAAAAGTAATGGTGTCAAGGCATTGGCGCTGCTGCAAATGGGGTACAACAAATGTTTCGAGCATCCTTTTGTACCTGTTGGCCGTCACGGTACATGTCTCAAGGCCATTGGAAGTAACCTCTTCGAAAAAGAACGGTCCAATGATGAATGTGGCTGTGAATCCACACCAGACTGTAACTTTCGGTGAGTGGAGTGAAATCTCTTGGAAGGTACGGGGGTTTGTCGTGTCCCATATGCGACAGTTATGGGTGTTCACTGTTCCACTGAGGTGGAAATGGGCCTCATCGCTCCACAGAATCTGCCACGGCCACGATGCAACCACTTCAACTCTAGCAAGAAATGTCAATGCAAAGGTCAGTCGCATCTCCCTGTCAGTGGCCAGCAATTGTTGATTAGGGCGGATTTTGTACGGGAAACAATGCACCATTTTTCTGAGTACGTTCCACACTGTGCTATAGGGAACACCCAAGTGTCGTGACACTGCACGTGCACTACTGCAGCCTAAAAGATTATCCATTGACTGTTCAACAATACCGGTGGCAACATCTTCAACGACATCTGAACGAACCGGTTTGCGTCCTCGACCAGGCTGAACTCCAAGATGTCCAGTTTCCTCGAATCGAGCGATCATTCTCCTGAGAGCTTGTGGAAGCAATGGTCCCTTACGCAAATCCTTAAGTCGGCGAAACTCTCGAAGTGCTGCTGGAGCATTTCTTTTATTCTCGTAAAACAACTTCACAAGCAAAGCGCGTTCTGGCAGCGTGACAGCCATCACTAATAAGAATGACATTCCCCACCTTTTAACATGGCTTCTAACCATGCTTTATGCAAATTTTTCTGGTTACAGTATGAAATTGCAGTTACAACGGGAGTTCTAGCTTCTTTACTATTTTTATTTTCCATAAGGGGCAGAAAAATTAAAAAGGAAGCATGGAAGCATTCCATTCCGCATAAACATTTTAATTTTTATTATTATTTGTGTCTTTTGATCATAGTTCCAGTTGTGCAGCGCCACCTATCGGTGATTTCAGGAACTAATTTTTTTTTCGTGAAATCCGTTTCCCCATATTTTGAATAGTATGTGTACAAAATTTTGAGCCTTTACACTGAGTAGTTCGATATCCATGGAGGTCAGAGTAGGGGTGTTTTATTTCTGGCCACCTTGTATATAAAAATTTATTTTTACCTAATCTGTAACCATTTTCAAGTTTTTCTTGAACTGCTACCTGCTTTGCAACTTGAAGAAGATGGCCTAAGAGCTAAAAATGCATAAAAAGACAATACCAAAATAAAACATTTGTTATGTAAATAGAAATATAGTAAAGAATATAAAAATATTAAGTACATAGAAGTAAAGTTTTGCAATCAACATTAAAAGTAATTAAATTATTCTTTTAAAAAGTAAAAATGTAACCATTTACAAGTTGAATTTGTACTATTGATACAACTTAAATAATGGCATTAGAATTCTAGATATAATTTATTTAGAAAGAGATTCAAAATTTGATACTAAAAAATTCCCAGGTATATTTTTATTTCAGGATAATATAAATAAAAATTCAAATATTAATTTCATTCATATTTTATTATATAACTAAGATAAGCAGAAGAATTGTAAGACAATTTTAAAATATTTTTTAAGTGTAAAATTTATTTTTAAAAACCAAGTAATGAATATGTTAAATAAATTCATATTAATTGAACTAAACTGTCAAAATTTAGAACAATTTATAAACATGAACATTTATTGAACAGTTTAATAAATTAGAAAAACTATGTAATACAGTATCCATTAATAGAAAAAACTCATAATGAATACTTTGAGCCGAAAAACTACTATATTTTTATTTTATTTATAGAGCTTTATTTAATTTAAAATCTAAAATTATTGACCTGATTTGTGGTTGATATTTGTAATTTACTTACACTTAACAAAATCTATAATTTAATTTCAAAAAATAACTTTAATACTTCATAAAAATCATATAACTTCCAATGTTAAGAAGATAAAATCAAACAAGAATAAAAATATAGCATCAACCGATAAATGGGGAGAATTAAGACAAGGAAATTTATTTTCCTTTAATATCATTTTCATGGTGGATCTTTAGGAACTAAGAAGTCTAAATTAATATATTCAAGTATGCTGTTAATTCAATGCACCAGTATATTCATGCAAAGTATCTATTACATTAAGAACAAAGTTCATACCAAGAGCTAAATAGAAGTCTTGTAAAGAATTAAAGTCTTTTCTTTTTCAAATACAGATTTAATCCCTTATACTAACTAGAGAATTAGTAAGATTCAGTTTTTATAAACCAATGATTAGGACATTAAATAATATCATGTAAAACTTTTTCAGAGGCTTTTTTTATTCAATTTTTAAGTCAAATAGTAAAGAAATTTCTCTTTGTGTAAAAAGCCTCATTTAACTGAAAGTATGATAAGTAATTTGCCATTATAAGTAATGAGCTTTGTAGTTTGTTGGATATAAATAATGGGTTTTGAAAGCCTGCCCCCCCCTGAAATTTTTAATACTTCTTAGTTTAAAAGTTTAAGTATTAAGGAAAAAAAATATATTTGAAAATAAATTTTAAAAAATTTTTCAACCAGGAATGCCACAAATGAAAAATATGTGAATATATACAGAACATATATGTAGAAAAGGGTTTATACAGTTTTATTTAATAGGTAAATATGTTCAGAAATGCTACTAAAGATCCCCCTAGGAACTTCCATGGGCTGATGTAATGCTTTGATTTTTTTTTCCTGTTAAAGTTTCCAAAATGTTTCTTAGAGAAGATTTTATTAAAATTCAGTCCAATTGATTCAACCAGTTGATAATGATTATTAAGTGTGACAACATTTAAATAATAACTTGTAATTTCATTTTAACAAATGTAGATTGCACATACCATTTCTTTTCCCAAATTGTGAAAATAGTCTAATCAATTTAACTAAAATTTATCCTAAATTAACTAAAATTATAAAACATTATGATTCCAGCTAAAAGATGAGTAAGAAATATATGATGAAACAATTTTGTAATATAACTAGAAGTATTATTTTACAACAGTTTTGAATACTAATCAAGTTAAAGAAAACATTACAAAATCCTCATGTAAAAAAAGGAAGAAAAAAAAAGATACATTTCAAACTATTAGTTATTGTTGCATGATAAATATGCATCTTGAATATGTAGGGATTTTCAAATTCCCAGAATAGAATTTTAAAAGAAACTGCAAATAGTGAAAAACAATAAGATTGTTTTAAAAAATGCATTTTCTATTACTGACTGTTTATATTGAATTAAAAGATAAAATATCATTTATTATTGATATTATTAATTTTTTATGAAATTTTCAAGACTAAAAGACTGTCTCAATATAAAAGCATTATTGACTAAGTGCAGTGGGGGATTTTAATAACTTGGGGTCACAAGCACTAAGTATTAAGCCCCCTTTTAGATAAAAATTATATGAAGAGAAGAAAGTAAAGTTTTTAAATTCATCTTTAGACTTATTTTCTTTATTTGATGCACATCAAATTAATAAAGTTGCGACTTTTCTTATTTTTTAATCTAATTTTGTTTGATAATATAAAATAATATTGATTTATTTCAACCTTACATATTTTCAAAATGAGATAGACATTATAGTTTCCAAGCATTCAACTTTTGAAACTGAAACTGCTTTTTGACAAAAACATCCTTTCAATTTTTATTTATTTAAGTTTTAAAAAAGTACAATTTATTCAATTAAAAATATGATTCGAGTTTATAAATCCCATTTTTTTTCCATGAAATATAGCTACTTTTATTATAAATTGAAAATTATTGAGGAAAAATATCCCTATTTATATTAGAACAAAAATAAAAGTGCAACATGCTTTGTCCCATTGACTGAATGGTATTTTTCATTCAACTGCATATTTGAATATAAATTTTGTTAGTGAAAATACATATTGAAGTAATTAAATTAAAATTATCTTTAAATAATAAGTTTAAAATTAAGTCATTAAATTTATTAATATTAAAATAATAATCTAAAATTATTTAATGATATGAATCATTTATTTAAAAAAAATGTTCGCTTAAAAATGTTTCAATAAGAATTTTTAAGGGGGAAAAAATACTAAATTAAATTAAAAATTTTTTCAACAAAACTAAAAGGATTTCAAAATTTTTAACACTATTTAAACATCCTTTAGCAATATAACTAGATATTTTTGAAATTAAAACAGTATTATATGATAGAATTATAAAACAAATAATATTTTATATTTGCACTTTTTATTATTAATATTATGTACAATATCATATCATGACTTTCCTCAATTTGTTCTACATAGATTCAGTAAAACTATCTCAGAAATCAATTTTTTTCAAACATCCTGTTCAATGGTCTTAATAACCAGAATGGTCAGACATTTATGAATTGTCGATAAACTGTAACAGTTTTTTTTTCAGCTTTAGTTTTAATGAAATTCCTCGCTTTTCTGGTCTTATCTGTAAATTAAAACCATTAAAATTAGAATAAAGAAATTTGACAGAAAATACCTTCTTTGGCATTAAAGGCCTGCTAAGAATAGATTTTTTTTAATTGGAAGTATAATTAAAAAATAAAAATTTAATGTGTTTTTGCCAGTTTCTGACTAAAGTCAGGAGCATACAGGGCAGTTTCCCCGGGGGCCCCACATAATTGGGGAATCCAAATCAAATATAAATGTTATTTTGTTTCCTTTTTTAAAAACTCTTTTGCATTACTAAAGTAGTGAAGCAGAGGGGGTCCAAAAGAAGCTTTTGTCTCAGGCCCCAACTACGCTAGGTCGGGCCCTGGTTTTTGACATAACATTAAAGCCTATTATCACATAAAAATTACTTTTTTAACAGTTTAAATATTTAAAAAGAAGGCTTTTAAATAATACCAATTTTGTTTGAATGAATTTTTTTTAAGTATACACGATTTTTGGAAGCAATTTGTAGCATTGTTTTTATTGTAATTAATTTTAAATAAAACTGCTGCTTCATAGAATTATTCAATCCCATTAATAATGTTAACATTGCAATAAACAAAATATTTTCTTTTACTGATTATTCACCTTAATGTATATTTTCATAAAATATACCATATTTTTCTGTAAATTTTTAAAAGCTTAAGAAAGAAATTATTTTTGAAGTTTTTATTGAGTTTTTGATAGCCATTTTGGAATACTTTAGTTATTAGCTTTATAAAAGTGCAAATAAAATGTTTAAAATTACTAAATATTGTAAATTAGCATAGGAGTGCATTTATACATTCTATTCAAGCATGTCGCATATTATTTCTAACTGCATATATAAAAATCAAATAAAATTTTTGGTCTTCAAGTGTTTCTACATCACTGTCAACATTATCAGAAAAGATGTGTGCATCCAAATTAACTGGTAATTTGTTAAGGCATGTCAAAAAAGACCCCAGATTTTTATTGTTAACCTTGTAAATATTTACTTAATGTTTTGATAATAATAGTTTCTTTTTTCACTTATATACTTTTTTCAAAACCAAAAATTTATTGATAGTAAAAGAAGTTGTATTTCTGCAGTGCTGTAGAAATAAATATTAAAATTTTAAAAAATAGACATTTAAACATTTTTTAATAAAAATGCATTATTATAAAACAGAAAACATCTTCTGCTTAGAACATATATACAGATTTACATATGTTTGAATGTAAAAAAAGGTGCTTAATTTTGTTTGATTAAGGTGCTTAAAAAGATCTTTAAGTTGCTTAATTGTTTCAGCAATTTCTCACAAAGTACTACGTAGAGAACGAAAATGTATAAGGATTGGCATATTTTAGTATACAGTTTACATGATGCTTACGTATTATACCATCTTCTCCAACAGTTTAGTAAATCATTGGCAACAGTTTTAAATTTGGCGATAAATATTAATGGATTACACCATTGTCGGATTACTATAGTTGGCAGTTTAGCTACTCAATGGCGATGACTTCAAATTTGGTGATAAAGTTGGATGGCATAATAAGTAAGTACTGTTTAAATTACACTAACAAATGGTGAAGAAATTCAAATCAGATACCTTCATAACATATAAATAAGATAATACTATAATATATAAATCAGAATAAACATATTCTGTATAAATAAGAATAAATATGTTCTGCATAAGCAAGAATACATAGTATCAATGATACAAAAGAAGGCTGAAAAATAAGGAGAAAAATTATCCCCTATACCCTTTTTTTAAAAATAATTGGCTGAAAAATCATAGATTATGATATAATGAATGAGAAAGTTTACAACAGCTGTAGCTGTAGAAGAGAAATAAGATCAATGACACACATTACCATTTCATAATGAGAAAGAGAATAATTCAATAGAGTTATAAATTCCATAACAGTAAATAATTTTAATTTACTGTCAATTTACAAAATAAAGAGTTTGGTTAAATAAAATTGTTGTAAGCAAACTATAGAATTATTTTTAAGCTGGCAGCAGCTTACAGATCTGACAAGAAACAAATAACCATGGCTTAAAGTGCACATATTAGTGCTAATCTTATGTTAATGTTTTCTAAATTTTTAAGAAATATTATTTTACTTATGAATTTAAAAAGCACAGATTAAAAGTACAATAATAAATTGAAATGTAATGAGTATCAAATAATAAATTAAATAATGACCATCAAAACTGTAAATTTTATTTATTTCAAATTGAATATCATAATCAATTGATTCAAAATCTGACATAATCTCTTTTAAGCTCTCTACAAATATTTTCTATATTTTAATAGTTTCATGCATACATATTGATTAAAATCATATTTTTGAGTAATCAGAATTAAAACAGCAGATATTCTTGAAACCTTTTTTTAATATAATGCAAAATATGACATATCCTTCTTTGTCATATTATAAAATGGTTGCATCACATTAAATACCAAACAGTGCAGTTGCATTAAATAAAGCTTACTGTATAATTCTAAGCAGCACAGTAGTGTAAATGTTAACATTTTTTTTTACAATTAATTTTTCTTCTTCAAATAAGTGAATATTCTAAAAGCAATAGTAAAAAAGATGTATTTTCTTTTCCTATAAACTAAAGAAGTCATAGATCATTATTATATTTTCAAAATTAAATCATTGAATACATAAAAAAAAAGTCTTCAAACATGTTTTTAAAAAATTAGAAATGTACTCATTTGTAAAGAGATGAAATTTTAAATAAGTTACTATGACTAACCTCGGTATCTCCTGGAGAAGCATCACTCAAAGATGGAATCAGTTTTCGGGGAATAACTAGAAAGTGTTTTGGAGCCTGTGGTGAAACATCTCGAAAAGCCATGCACTTGAAAATATAAAATATAAGGATGAAGACCAATGTCATTTTAATGCATCACACAGTAAATATATATTAAATTCTTATTTGAAAAAGAGTTATTCACTCAATGAAATATAAAAATTATCGAATATGGTAAAGGTTAAAGAAATACTTTACTTTCTCATAAACAAAGTACAGTAAACTTCAAAAAATATAAATTTAAACATATAAAATAATATAATTTAATATAAATTTATATATTTAAATATAAATATTTATAACTATCAAATTATTCATCACCTTTGAAGATTTCAATTTTGAAAGTATGTATAAATTGAATTTTTATCTATAAAATAGTTATAAGATAGTAAAACATGGTGTTTTATCAATAAAAATATAAATCACTCTGAAAATTTAGGAAACTTTGACATGAAATAGAAAGTAATAAGTATTAAAAAATTATTATTTGGAAATTATAAATACCTTGTCATCTTCATATAAGATATCAGCAGGTATACTTTTATCTAAAATTTTGGAAAAAATTGTGGGCTTAAAAGATGTTTTTGAAGCTTTTACAGCCTTTGAAACCTCGCTTTCAGCAGAACACATGGTTCTAACAAACTGAAAAGAAAAACAATTTATATGTATATTGCAAATTTCAGCTGTAAAATAAATTTTCCTTACTTATTTAAAACAATTATTATTCAAATATTTCAAAATAAAAAAATCAAATTATTTACAAATTTATTTCAAAAATATTCCTTTAAAATACCAGATTAATTGAGACAATTGAGGTTGTTTAATTAAGTCTACTTGGAATTAGTTTACTTTGAAAGTCATTAAGTAGGAAATTACTAAGCAAAAGGCAAATGTCTTGATTGAAACAATTGTTCCTAATTCACTTCTAAAAATTTTTTCACATTCTATTGATAGAATGGTTCAAAATTTCAAAACAGAAACAAAAAATTTTGAACATTGCAATTCTTTATTTCACTTAAATTTTTCAAAGCTGATATGGAATAGCTACACCTATCTAATTAGAAACATAATTATAAAAATGTGTATACATAAAAAAAATCATAGTAATACTTTTTTCAGTCATAACCAAATCTAAAAACAGTTATCAACAAGCATAATATATTGCTTATTGATAACTGTAGATTGCATTTATATATTATGCATAAAATCATGCAATTTAAAAATAAGGCAACAAAAGCTAAATGCCCTTTCAATTCAAGATTACTTAGGAAATAAATATTAATAAAATATTTAAACAGTTGAAATAACTCTTACTTCCCATATGCATTAAAATTTACAATTCTGAAATAAATCAAACAAATTCCAAGCTTTTAAAACATAATCCCTTAAAAATTAAAAACATATCATAGACATTGTTTTTAGTGTTAATATAAATAAGAAAAAAAAATAAAAGGTCAAAATATATAATTTTCATTACCAAGTTTCTACAAGCGTTAAAAATTAATAATTTTTGAGCAAATGAAATATTTGCCATCATTTTATTACACAAGAAATCGTTCACTTCATTGCAGCAGTTAAGTACTTTCTCGTAGCTATAAACCCCAATATATTATATCTTTCAAGTTCAAGTACTTTCTCCTCCTTGCTTTTTGATATAATTTTCCTACATTGCCAACGTTACACGCAGAACTTATTTTTTCGAAAAGCGTGAAATGGTAAGCAGTCGAATTCGTTCATTACGCTGTTCCGAAACTTTGCATTCCATTCTCAAGTCCGGATCCGGAACTCGAATGATATTATTGCTGAAAACTAATTTAATAATAAAGTTTTTTATGTTAAAATTTAAGATTTATTAAATGAATAATTCAATAAATTTTAATAATAATAGCATACATTTCTTGAAATTAATTATCTTAAGGCTTTTCTTAGTTAATTCTATTTGTTATTTCTAAATTTTTATCATGTCAGAACATGATTTTTTTTGGGGGGGATGAGGTTTTTGGCGTGAACAAAAATCCGTAGGCTAAAAATAAAAAAAAATTATTATCTGCACGAGCATCTCAAAAAATCAGTTTTTAATAACGTGTTGCTATTCTATTTACAAAAGCTCTGATTTTTTAAAATATAGTTAATTACTACAGCAAATAAAACCTAGAAAAATGTTCATTTTTAACACGTGATTATATGAAATGAAATAAATAGGAAATGGGATATTTTTTAAGACAATGACAAAGTTTTTTTTTTATCGTTTGAAATACTAAGGGGACTCATTCAATGAAAGAATTAAAATGAACAAAAATATAATTTTATCTGCATGAGCAAGTGGTGCTTGGTCGTTCAAGAAATTATGTTCTGGCATGATATAATGAAATATGCATAGCAGATTTCATTTTAATTTATTAATTAAAATTTTGATGTATAAAATATTTTCTAAGAATAATTAATATTCTTTTCTTTTTCGTATGAATTTTTATTAATATATGTTATTATGAACATATGTTATTTAATACAGTTTTCGGTATTGTGACGATGTTGCATGAGACATTTTAAAACCCCATTGTATGATTTTAAACGCAACCTTTCTATAAGTGTATTTTTATTTTCCGGAGGGCAATTTATTCATTGTAACGTTCAATAACATAATTCCGCTTCATACTTCTAATTAATTCGATTCAATATAATCAAATTTTAAGTTTAATCTGACTAACACCACAATTTACAATAACTTCTTGTATTTATTGGAAATTAAGTATCAGAAGTCTTAATTTGTTAATAGTTTATTGATAATATTTTATTTCTATCGACTTGCCTATTATTTAAGTATTACCAAAATCTAAGTAAAAATGCAGAATTTATTTTAATATGGAAAGTTGCATTTATTTTTTATTCTGGAAATAAATGTTTCTTGTTTTCATAAATATATCCACAGCTTTTAGTATTTCTTCATCTTTTGGCCGTTTTCTGATCATTTTTGTGCAAATTCTTTCGTATAACATTTTTTGAAGATTTTTCTTCCGAATAAGGAATGTTAGTGGATATCGAACAGGTGACTTCTCATTAATGAAGCCAATCAACATCGACTCTCTTTATCACACAACCATATAACTCTTTTACCGCATTTTTATGTAGTAACAGTGATTCGAAAATATGTTTTTAAATTAGTTTAATGTCGTTGACGATATTCGCGGCGGGCTTTTCTTGAGAAATACGTCACTATCAAAGCAATCCACGGTTGGCGGAATTTCATCTGCGAAAGGTGCGTCACTATCGTCAACTCTGTCAAACCTGAAGGAACCACCTGCACAGTCTGCATGAAGACGGAAATCTTTTCTGGCCGGTTGCCTGTTGAACGGAGACCTGTATCGTTTAAATATATTTCACAGAATTTGATGATTATTTGTATGAAAATCATTTATTAATTATTAATTTCAGAAATTCATTTTTAATTTAAGAATAAAACAGAATTTTTCATTTAATTTAGGCAGGTGAACGGAGAGATAAACAGTTTTTTTAGATGTAATTTGTGGTTACAATCCAAGGTTTGAAGAGATAAATTGCAAATCATACAAGGCAGTGCTGGTGCTTTAATGAAACTGTAAAATTCTTTCTACATATTTTCATAAATTAACTAACATTCTGAAAGAATGAAAAGTTCAATGAAAAGCAAAATCAACTTCTAACATTTTTTTGTGATTGTTTTGTGTAAAGGAGAATGGTCGGACTGATGAATAAAATCTTTGGTCTGGTAAGTTCTAAAAAAATTTCATTCTTAACTATCTAGATTCTATTAGTGAGAAAATATTTAATAAATTTAATAGTAAAACATTGTATAACTGATATCCTATAAAAGTAATAGTTTTTTTCTAAATAAATATGGAACGATTGCCATGTTATATTGAAATTTACCAAATGTTTTTATGTTTTAATATGCACGTACTTCCTTCTTGGTTCATAGTTTGCATATTTTTATATAATTGATAAAAAAAATAATCAAGATAATTCTTTTCTGTCGAAATTAATCAAAAACGCGTGAGCCATCAATATTTTTAATTGAATAAAAATATCATTGAAACAAAAGTAATATATACTTATCAATTTAAAAATATTTATCAAGATATAGATATAGCCCTATGAAGAAAAAGACCACAAAATGAACATTTTATAGAATAATTCAATATTTATTAATATTTAACTCCCTAGTTTCCAGTTTTCGAATAAAAAGTTTCTTTGAAAAAAAAGATTAAAATGAAATCTGCTATGCAAATTTCAATGTATCATGTCAGAACATAATTTCTTGAACGGCCAAGCACCACGTGCTCGGGCAAGTTAAATTATATTTTTATTCCTTTTAATCGTTTCATCGAATGAGTCACTTTAATACTGCAAACGATCCAAAAAAAAAAATTTGTTTCACATTTATTGTTAAAAAAAATATCACATTTTCTATTTATTTCATTTCATATAATCACTTGCTCAAAATGACATTTTTTTCTTGGTTTTATTTGCCATAGTCATTAACTTATTTTTTTAATCAGACCTTTTGTAAACGCAATGGCAACACGTTATTAAAAGCTGATCTTTTAAGATGCTCGTGCAGATAATAAAATTTTTATTTTTCGCCTACGGATTTTTGTTGACGCCAAAAAATCCATCCCAAAAACAATATTATGTTTTGACATGATAAAAATAAAGATCCTCTTAATTTGCTATTAAAAATTTTTACGAGTTGTTGAAATTATTGATTTCTTCACAGCCTTTAGATATTCTCCTTTCATGCTTTCATGGGCATTTCTTAGTTTTCATAAAATCGTTGGCAGTTTATAAGGATGTTTATGTTTCAGTGACATTTTTATGTTGCCTAATGAAAGGTACCTTTGAAAAATATCTCCTGTTTTATTTTTAATGACAATTAAGGATGGTACAGAATACAAAAAATATTCATTGGAAATATGTTTGAAGCTGAATGTACCTGAAAGGACAATAAATTTATTTCTAGATTAAATTATAATCAGATCACACTTTAGCTGCCATTCAAGCTCACTAACTGGATTAAGTGTAAATAAAAGTTTAGGAAAAGCTTCAAGTTTGCGAGCATTTATAATTTCATCTGTTAATCCTAAAAACAAAAATATTGCTGCCTTATTTCCAGTTAAAAATTTGATTGGGGTCAATTTTTGTATTTGACAAAAAAGTGATTTTATTAATACAAGAATATGGATATAAAATAATATCAGTTATAGTAGAATAAACAGAAATATGTTCACCAGTCTATGTGGAGGAGAATTAAAATCTTGGATTCCAAATTCAAATCTTAAGAATGATTTTTCTCTTGATTCGGTGTATATTATCTATTGCATTCGAAATAAATGGCTAAACCAGCAAATAAAAACAATGCATGATTAGGTCATCTAAGAGAAATATGCAGAAAAGAGTCATAATCAGTTTTAATATATGCTCCCAAATTATCTTTTAAATCCTTATATCCAAGCAATATTGAGAGGCAAAAATGTTGGCTTATGTTAAAAAAATTTTTGATTTAAGACATGTAAAAGTTTTAAAGAGATCTAATGCCTGTACTTACGATGTAACGATTGTATTCATTGAAATAATTAATGAATTGTAGAGCATAATGAATATAAAAAGTCCTAGAGACGGTTATGAGAAATTAGAATAAAAAAGCAAACATTTCTAAAACATTTCTGACAATAGGTTACTGTTTCTGGAGAAGTGCATTAAATGGATAATTGAATGGGGAAAAAAATTCTATCTCGGGTAAAAAAAAGATTGACTGCGAAAACCCTTTGTTCATTTGAGCAACATTCGAGCAGATTTGGTTAATACAGACAGCTATGTGGTGGTAATTTTAGTATTTTTGTTAAATCAATTTTACAAAAGAAAAAAAATTAAAAATTAATTAAAAAAAAATTAAATTAAAAATTTTATACACACACACACACACACATATATATATATATATATATATATATATATATATATATATATATATATATATATATATAACTCTACATTTTAATCCTAATTAATTTCCGAGGCCCCATCCTAATTAAGCCCATAGTAATATCATTCTTGAATATTCTCTTTTTTCCTGATCCATTCCACTTGTTCTAATTAATTAATTCAACAGAAGCTGTGTAAAATTATTGAAACAGCTAAACGCCAGTTATTTTCTCACACTCCGTGGGAGAGAGGAAAATTGCTGACCTATACAAAATACCTTTAAAAAGGTCCCTATGTTTCCCTTGCCTCTTATTCGTGTGTCATGGAAATCCCCATCGAAATCTGACTTTATAAACTATAAAAAATATTTCCCCTATCAAAGTCTTGGTATTTAAGACCAGGGATAATGATTTCCCGCCCCTTTTGTACACTTAGCGTTTTCGTCAATTTCGTGTTGTGCAGGTCTCTTTCGCTTGTAAATAATGCCTGCTCCCGTGATGGAATAAAAAGAACTTAAAAAGTCAACCAGTCTTCTCCATGCTTTCGGCCACGACTCTGCTATCTGCTTTCTACACATATTTTAAATATTTTTCATTATATATATATACATATATATATAAATTAAAAGTTTTAGCTTTATAAAAAAGTCCAGAACCGAATATGTATATTGAAAGTCTATGAGATATACTTCAAAGTTATCATGGGCTTCATCTAGTGTAACTGAAAATGAAATAAAACGTTCCAAATAGAAATCCCACAGGCTTGATCATGAGCCCATAGAGACGGAAAAGTTACATTGTATACAATACTGTAGCCTGTGATGGGAAAAACGCGTGATCTGATCCTGAAAGGAAAACAAGGAATATTAGCACCTTTTACAGCTTCATCGTCACAGTTCAAGTGTAAAATAGAAAATGTTTTACAATAATTTCAAAACATTGAAAAATCCTTAAAAAATGATGCTCTTTTGTTAAACATTTGCGGAGCTGCAGAACTATAGATTTTATTATTGTGGAAAAATCTTATTATTTCTAGTTCTTTGGTAGGAAAGTTATAGTTATAGATATTTGAATTCGCTTTTAATATTAATAAAACGTCAATAAAAAGTAAAATACGAATAGTATGTTTTTTAATTGAATGACATGAGTTAGGTCGATACTTAAAGTTAATGTGTTACAATTTTAGGATTTTATTTGAAGCTAGGATTGTGGTTGGTTGAGAGGGTGTATATAATTAAAGGGAGTGACACTGTTGGTTGTTACTACTGGTGGCGAACAGAGTAGGTGTATGGAGTTCCTGCCCGTCGCCGAGCTACCTCCAGGCTTGGTGATGTGAGAAGCTGCATTGCTGTTGCTGGAATGACATGCACTGATGAAAGAGATACATGTTAAGAGAGAGCAGATCTACACAAGCTGCACACCCCTATTGGTTACTGTATCCAAGCTAGCATGATGATTGGTTGTTGAGCTATTATATTTAAGTGCTTGAATTAGCTCTTGATTATCCATCTCTTAAAAAATTTATTACAAAATTAGCAGAAAGTTTTTATAGCAACCTACATAATATAGAAAATGAAGCAATTGAGCTTATCCCAAAAAATGAACCAGATCCGAAAATCAGAAGACCTATTAATATACTCCTCTATAGTACAACCCTTTAGCTCAACCCCTTATGCACAGAAGTCATCCGTCTCATTTACCTGACATTAACTACTGATATAAACAACTAATGTGGCGCCATCTAACGTTATTTAAACCTATCACAGAAACTTAAGAGCCCTTCAAGCAAAGACTAAGATTTTTTCCTCAGCAGCATTCCCACTCACCCACCCATCGCTTTCATCCAATAAAAATGCTCCATTCCACTTCTCCACTTCTAAAGTCCAATCACATCACTAGCTTCACCAATAGACCTAAACAGTTCATGCCAAACTTTATATGCCATTCTCTATACAGTCAAATCAGTAAGGGGATAGTTCTCCAAGGAGGACGGGAGCCCCGATAAACATGTCATCGAAGTCGAAGTTGAACTACTGGTGGCGGAATTAGTCGTTCTTTTTATAATATCGGAATCTGGAATCTACTACAGAGAGAACGAACACATCAAGCCAGTAAGATTACGCATGCGTAGACACTAAAGAAGCTTCTACTTATCCCTTCGAGACAGTCACTATATCCTGTTCTTACAGCGAGTGCGCTTTCTTTTATATGCGCATGCGTGTTCTTGCTGAATATTATCTAAAGTGACTTCTCTTCTCGATTCTTTAGCAACAAGTGTGACTATTTAATTTGGCGTGTAAAATTGAGGATCTTAGCGCGAAACTCACTTGTTACGAAAGCTCCTTGACACCATTTTGTCTCATGTTGTCTACTTACAGTACTTACGAAAGCAGGTCTGCGCACGTTTTTATTGTATCAGCTGGTCTATCCTAAGCAAAGACGATACCTGTCTGGAGCGTAAACGAAACCATAAGTATGTCTTTCATTAAAATTAAATATTATCCCTTGAATATAATTAACCACATTTCACGATCAGATGATTTTACAGATATTTTGATTGTATTTAATTTCAAATATTTATGCGTAATTTGATCATTCCTTAGTACGAGCGCATCATAATACCATTAAAAATTGTATTATCTTAATTATTAATCTTTTAATTTATCATGTGATTTTTTATATGAACGTATGTTGACTTCTGGTTAGCAGAGATTCCTCTTTCTGATTTCTCTTTTGAAAATCGAGAAAACAAACAGAATCTTTCTTCCTAAGTTTTCAATGCTTTATAAAAAGCACGCAATTTAATATAGGAAGAAATAAGGAAAATAGTTTGAATTTCATGCGAAACAAATAAAATATATTGTTGAAAATTATTTTAAAAAATCCTCAAATTTGTGAAGGAAAGTGCATTTTAACTTGATATCTGCAGAAAGACATTTTAAATTTAAAAATATATATATATAAAAATTGTTTTTTTGTAGCATATTTGCAAAAGATATAATAAAGAAGCCTAACACAATAAGCTTAGTTTTTAATGTGTAATTTTTTTGAAGAATTTCTGATAGCTTTCTGTTTTTCAAAGTTTGCATGTACCAAATTTAATACTTATAGGTATTATCTTCAGTAGAGAACCAGGATGCATGCCAATCTACTTTATTTCTAGTAAAGAATGTTTCTAATAACTATTTCTTTTTTAAATTCTGAATTTTTTATTTGTTTTTGAACTATTTAATATTCGATAAAAATATATAGCTTATTGTGTTTATTTTATTTTATTCTTGAGTTCAATGCCATGAATTTTCAATAAAATAGATGAATTGAGTTGCTACATCCATTACTTCTTAATTTTAGTTTTTATTCCTTGAAATATTCATCCATTTATTTCAGACTAAGTAGAACACATATTGAAAACAAAATTGAAATAAAAACTATTATAATTTTTTTTACCATTATGCTATTATTTGGAACTTTGAAGTTCCTGAATTCTATATCTGTGATTTCTTTTTGATATCGCTTTCATGAGAAAAAAGTGAATATAATGCATTTATTATTAATTATTTTTTCTTTTGTAATTATATTTTAATTACTTATTGTGATTAAAAAATTCCTTAATATTATATAGCTAAATATATATAGCATTATTGAAATGTTTACAAAATTAGAAAATTCCATACAGTATTCATGATAAAAAACACTTTCATTCTTTTGATTGAGAATATCTCTTTTCTTTTCTTTTACAATTCTTTAATTTTTATTAATAAATATTAAAATTTTCTTAATCGAAAACAATTTAAATAACTTATCTGTAAAAAATGTTATTGTATCTGCTCTCATAAAAAGTTACAGTTAATGTATGAAAGGAGAAGTAAACAATTTTCATTCATTGTGTATTCAAAAACATCTGCTTTGAGTAATTTATTGCCTCATAATAATTTTTTTAATGTGATAACTTACTAATCACAGATAACATTTTTAATGTTGAGTAATTTATATATATTTATACACTTTGCTATATGTTTTAGTGATTCCTCCATTTTTGTAAAACATTATTTGCTAGCACTTTCATTTGAATGTAGAATTTATTGAAATACAGATTCACTTCTGACAAGAAATTAAACATTTACAAAGCATACGTAATCAGAGGCATTGTAGCAGTTCCCTTAAAGTAACAGTTAGATTCCTTTTCAAATATTTATAATCATTGAGAATATAGTATTTCTTAAATTAACTTTCCTTGGTGCTGAAATTTGTTCAAGTGTGTAATGTTTGATTTTTGGTTTTTTCATAAGTTGAATTTTAGTTCATTACTTGTTGAAAGTTGCTAATAGCATAATTATTTAAATAATATTATTGTCTATTGTACCTTTATTATGTTTCCCTTGCATGTATATATCTGCTATGATCTTTTGATTTGTAGAGTAACCACGATTTTGTGAGAATGCATGGTTGTGATACTTTTGATGAGTGACATTCCATGTGATTACTGCAATTCTCTCTCTCTATATATATATATGTATAACCTACTGCACTTTTGCTTTTCCTTTCATCTTTTATTATGTTATCTTCAATTTCTCCCAGAATATTGTCTGTGTTTTCCTTTACTTTATTTCTATAAAATATTTTATTAATGTAAGTAGTGTTACATTTTCAAATGTATGATAATACTTTCGATATAAATGTTTTCTATTATAAAATATTGAGCACCATACTTTTAAGTTGCAAAAAACAAAAAAAGTTCTCAATTAGTAGAAGTCCCTATTTTTGTACTTGACGGATAAATATCACTTGAAGCTAGAGATCAAACAGTTCATGTTTTCAAAATTCCAGTGCAAAGTATTGTATTGACATTTGTCATTTTTGGCTTATCAAGATTTATTAAGAAGAATCCTGTTTGTGCAAACGATGATGTAGCAATGGAGAGAAGGGGGGGGGAGGTATAATTGTCTCTGACATCACAAAACTGGAGAAAGAATATTAATGTATTTGTGGTATTTGTTAAAGCTGAATATGATGAAAGGGTGCAAAAGCTTATTTCATGTCTGGGTGGCATTCACACTTGCCATATAGTTTTTGTTAGTAAGGAATGAAAATGTTGTATTATGTCCCAGGTGTTATTTATCTTCATTATACCACTTAATTAAAGTAAGCATTAGTCATATTCATTAAAAGCTTCATATCTTCAATGCATCAACTTGTAAGCTTAATTATATAATCCGCAACAACTGTATGAAAACCTAGGATGTTAACACCTATATGAAATTGATAAATGTATAACTAATGATATGTGAAACGAGTGAAAATTGATTGAATACATCAATTTCAACTTTAAAGCTTCCTAATGTACAGTCAGATGATTGGTAATAGATGCATCAAACATAATTTATTTTGAAAAGTTTCAGATGTGCTATCAGATGAGTAAAAATAAATGTATATAATGTATTGTAAAATTATTATTTTAATACATTCCATATCATTTTATTATCATTTTAATAGAAAGTGGGAAATTTTTATTTGTTCTCTTTTAGAGAAATGGTTATACATAAACAAAATAAGCATTTACTAGAAATAAAAGAGTATGTCGTGAGATTGCTCACATACTTTTACAAATATATGAACTTTGGACTTTCAAAAAGTATTTTCATATTTTCTCTACATGATTTGCACTTCTCTTATAGAAATATTTAATTTTCCTTTTAATCAAAGTTTCTTCCCCCAGCACTTTTTAACCCATTCATCATTACTTATCTAGTTCCAGAATGTTCTTAAAACAACCTTAGTCGGGATAAATGTTGAAAACAATATCCCTGCTAGGAAAATTAATGAAGAAAAATTAATGTAACGTTTGTAAACTGGTATGTTTTTGCTCTCCCCCATCTTGTTACAATGTGGGTTAAACTTTCTGGTTTTTTTAGTGCTAACTTTTTTATTGGCAAATTTAGTATTTGAAATGAAAATACCATGGATTATAATAGATGTATAGTTCTCAGATTTAACTTATTATAAACAATATATTTTATTATATAATAATATGATTATTATAAAAATTCTATGCTTTTTTTTTTCAAAAAAATTTATTAAAAATTATGGAATAAAAATTTTATATGGTTTATTATTTCATTAAAAAAATTCTTAAAGTAATAATACTATTTTTTATCAGTTGCAAGGAATACTCCATATTGATCTTTTTAAAAATTTATTATAAAAGAATAAGTTTTTATAGTTTATTTAAATATATTTTCCTGCTGATGCATTCATTTATTTATTTACGAAACTTATTTTTAATCAAAATTAGCATTCTCTTTTTTTACAAATGAATATTTTAAACATCAGTTTTTTTTATATCATTTAAAAACTCTAGGCAAATTATCATAAAATTGACGTTAATCAATACCAGAAAATATTTTCATAAATTCATTCATTTCTTCTTCGGCAAATATTGCAATACACTCCATTAGTTCCCTCAATGGAATTAAAACTTCAACTACACTCTTTTTATAAAGTTACAATATGATTTTATTGTGAAAATTCTAGGAATCTCATAGAATAAGATAAAGCTTATCTGCATGTACCAAACAGTCAAGAATTGATCCTTTGAGATTGTTGCTTTCATGTGTTTCTTGTCTGAATACAAAAAAATTTCATATAAAGTAGAAATTTCAAACACAATATGCACTATGAAGTAAAAGAGAAAAAAATGTTGAGTGAAGGATTGTTTATTATTAGTATTAATATTCATAACTTTTAAAAGTTCTCAAAACACAAGATTGAAAAATGGTTTTAATTTTATTACATTAATCAAATTCATTCTCTTTTTTTAATAATTTTTTTTCATTCTCTTTTCTTAAACATTAATTAAAATAAAACAAATTATAGATACTTATGAATTCTAAAATTATTTTGCCTATTAATGGGTGTTAGGGTGGAGGACTTCAGTTAAAGATTCTTATTCTACTGTTATAATGAATGGGTGAAATGTGACATAACAATGGTATTACATAGCAAGAAGATTTTACTGCATCAAAGATATCAAAGCTTAGTTATGGATAATTAGGTGAAAAGTTATTAGTTATATATTAAACAAATACAGAAAGGATTATGATTTTTATTTTATAGATCTTTTTATATGTTAGAATAAGTCAGTAGTCGTATTTTTGTTGTAACATAGCAAGTTATTGGTTGTTAAATCACCTATGAATCATTGGTGTCTCTTACTATTAAAATCCTCCTATCACTTGCAACTTTATTTTTCTAATAAAAAATATCATTCACAAATGACTTTTTAAAAAAACCAAAAGTTAATCTTTTCATAAATTCTTAGTTTTTAAAGTATTATATATAAAAATTAAGATTTCCTGTGGTAATTTAAAGGAAAATAAATTTACTAATTTGAAATATCTATATTACTTATCATAGCATATTTTACATCAAAATATTTCCTTATGGAAGTGAAATTGAAATCATTTTCATTGTTGCTCCTATCATTTCACCCAGGCTTTTCTCCCCTCCCCCCCATTACTGATATCAAGATATGATCTGATTTATTTTTCAATGTTGTGTGTGTTTCAGTGATTTGCTTTTCTTAAAAGTTTTTTATACTTTAATATAGGTTATACCTCAGATTTAAGTAATGATGAAACAAATTTTTGTCCATTTTTAAAAATTGCTACTATATTTATCCTTAGTTTGCATAGTTGTATTGTAAGCAATTTTCGATAGTATCAAGCAACTTGTGCTCAGAAAAAAACTTTAAAACTATTAGATAACTTTAATTTTAAAAAATACACTTTATTTTTAAAAAGCAGGTTTATTAGTGAAAAAAAAGTGTTTTTTTAAAACATTTTAGTCATTAATTATATACATTATGGAGTTTTAAAATTATTATTATTATTTTGAAATTCACTATCAAGTGGTACTATTCAAATGGAATAAAATGTGAGTGAACTGATAGATCATTTTATCAGTATATTTTGAAAATTCTAAAATTGTGTATAGTCATAGAGAATAGAAACATGTCTACAACTGAAAAACTGCAGTTTAAGGAATGACTAAAAATTCAATTACAGAAGAAAAAAAAAACATTACATTCATTGAGAATTCTGTTAGAAAGAGAAATAAGTAAAAGCAAGAAATAAGAAGATATCAAAATCACAATTTATAAAAATAAATATTTTTTAAATTCCAATAATTTTTTTTGTATTATTTAAATAATTCTGCATAGAAGAATTAAATTCAAACTATTTAAGTTGCTACTCGGCCAGTTATAAGACATCAAGTAAGCTGAGCAGCGCAGAAAGAGCCTGACCCAGGTAGAACAACCAGTAGCACAATATTGTACTATATTGTTCGATATTACATATTAAACAATATTCCATAATATTAAACAATATTGCATATAGTAATCAATATTGTACAATATTTGTGTGCTACTAGGGGATTTATGTTTGTCACAGTTTCATTTAAACAAGTTCAGGCATTCCATGCTTGACTATCAATTACCACTTTGGCGTGCTTGCTTTTTTTTTCATTGCATATCATATTAGAATTATGGATATTTACACAAAGAATTATGGATATTTAGTAAAAAAAAAAAACACTCAAATTTGGTGAACTATAGAAAATAAATGGCAAATAGAATGAAAAAAAAAAGCACTCAATCTCGCATTAAAAATAACAAACAGTAAAAAAGGTGGGAATTAATCTATGATAAATTATCAATTTTTTCCTGCCAAATTCTACAAACGCATACGCAGTAAAAAAAAAAGAAGATAATAATACAGCGGCTTGAAATTGTTCTGACGAGACAATTACTTGACACCGGCCAAACATCATTGTTCAGCCTTTCTATGCATGTGTTGCCTACTAGCCGTCTTGTAATTGGCCAGGTATAAACCCACCATAATGCTTTTAAAAAATCGAAATTCAAATCGACTTGAGTTTTTATCATTATTATTATGGCATACTAACGAAATAAAAAAATGGACACTTTTATTTCTCATTCCAATATTGGAGATTTTTTGTCTTCCTTTTTATTTCTTTATTTTTTCCTTAAACTCCGATGCTTATATATCTCTACATACAAGCACATATTTACAAATTTAGATTATGTTTTTGTAAACAAACAATGCGAAAACAAAATTTCTCTATATATTTAAATTTAGAGGAACTTATGCTAAAAATATAGTAAAAAAAATACCATATAAATTTTAAATAGAGGAAAAATGATCCTTTCATTATATTTAATATTTTTAATTAAAAAATGGTTAAATAAACCATACTTTTATCAAAAATTACGAAATTAAGAAAAAATTGTCATTATTTGGGATGGGGTGGGGATATTGAACAACAGTCAAGGTGTGCGAATGCATAAGCCTAAAAATTTATTAATGATCACAATTAAATTTTACTTTTTATAGTTAATTTTTTTAATGTTATAATTTATAGTCCTAACTTTAAACTAAACAAAATAAATTTGTTTCTCAGACTATTTTTACATTATATAAATAAAAAAAATCTTGAGGCTGTTTTTTAAAAAATTGTTGATAAATTAGAATTAAAATTTTGAATTTGTCTGTTTGAGGCAAGTGGCTTACTTTTGCACCTAAGACAATAAGGACCTTCTGGAATATATGTATGTGAGAGAGAAAGGGAAGATCTTGCACTCCAAGAATGGCATTGGAACATCCTGGATCCGTGCTCATACAAATAAATATTATGAATTTTATATTGGAAACAGGCAATTTGTACTGTATACAAAATTCTGGGACTATTCAGATTTTTTTTATGACTGTTGAAATTTGCAATGCCAGTGAATGATAGTTATGTGTTTATTCAGGAAAAGCTGATCCTTATGAGGGGGTAGTGGCACTTGCGCTCACTCATTAATTAGTGACATTTGCTCTCACATCGTAGATTTACTGTAGCTTAATTACTTTTGGCAGGAAATCTTGGT
Organism: Argiope argentata; assembly: GCA_026289955.1. Taxonomy (NCBI): domain Eukaryota; kingdom Metazoa; phylum Arthropoda; class Arachnida; order Araneae; family Araneidae; genus Argiope; species Argiope argentata. Next base: position 421,043 of record JAOUZG010038877.1, on the reverse strand, counting down.
GAGCACATAGAGGGACTATAAAGAATACCTGATTATTGATCTGATAAGAGAAGAGTGATAATTAAGGATTCTTTGTGGAGGAATAATCACCCTTTTCTCATTGTAAAATTTAAAATTGTGCGTTAAGAACACGAGAAAAATCTTAGAAATTTCGTCTCTTAATTTGGTGCTTAATGTTTCTGGCTCCCCCCTGTAGGTTTGACATGATTTTAAACAAGCATTATAGTACTGAAATTTTCAAAATATTAAAAATAAAGCCATCATCTATATATAATTGCTATCAATATTAACAGCATCCAGTAAGCTTAACAACCGCTGCTTTTACGAAAAATATAAAGAACATATGAAAATAAAATGTAACCGTTGTCCTCTGCGAAATTACTCATTTCTGTAAGTCGGTTGAAGTTATGATTAACTTTTAACTGATAAATTCATTTCAAAAGTTTGTCAAGAGGAAATATCTCCCCTTTTCAATGTGAATATGAATTTTTGATGCATATAAATGTTTGTAATTTATAAATTTAAGCAACATTCATACTTAAAAAAAATTATTTTAAAATTGTCAACATCAAGTGTAGAAAATGCTTTCAGTATATAAATTATAATATAAATTGAATAAAATGTTATGATTTGGTAAATATTGTCTTCAATGGGAAATTGGACATTTTTTTTTTATATTTCTTAATATAACAAAAGCGATATTACATTATTATCAGTATTAAATTTTTAACAATGAAAATAAAATTTTTTAGTCAATTCAAATTAACGCCTACTAAATAAATGTATTGCAATGCATACAATAAATAATTAAATTTTTCAAATACATGATTTAAAATATCACATATTTCATTTAAAAAGGAGGGTGTGTATATATATATATATATATAT